>JAMPIV010022073.1:0-307328 GCA_024509875.1 Oreohelix idahoensis
GGATGTGAGGGAAGGGTTTTGAAAGGGATGGAAGGATTATGAGAGGATGTGAGTGGAAGGATTTGAGAGGGATGTGAGTGGTAGGATTTGTGCAAGGGATTGTGAGGGATGGATTTGAGATTGGAACTGTGGGGGAGGATTTGAAGGAGAGGGACTGTGAGGGAGGATGGAGGGGAGAATGGGAGGATTGTGAAGAAAAGGAGATTGAGGGGGAGATGATATGAAGGAGGAGAGATATGGTGAGATGGGGAGGAGGTAGTGGGATATAGGGAGAGATTGAGAGTTAAGGAGATGGTGGTGAAGGATTAGAGGAGTGGATATGAAGGCGTTGCCGGGGGTAAAAAATGGGAGAGGATGGAAAGATGTTAGATGGAGGGTAGAATGGTGTGGAAGGAATGAGGACAATATGGAGGGGATAGAAGGAAGGGGGAATGTGATAGAGGAGAGTGGGAGTGTAGAAATTGTGAGAGGATGAATGTGATGGGATGGGAAGATGGAGAAAATGGAGGATTTGGAAGGAGGATGGGAGTGAGATTTGAGATGGAGGTGGATGGGAGGATTGAGAGGGATGTGAGGGGAGGATTTGAGATCTGTCTTGAGGGATCCTTTGAGAGGGATGTAGGGAGGATCTTGAGAGGATGTGGGGAGGATCATGAGAGGATGTGAGGGGAGATCTTGAGAGGGATATCTATGAGGGATATGAGTTGAAGGGAGGTGAGGGAGATCTTGAGAGGGATGTCCAGGGAGGATCTGAGTAGGGATTGAGGGTGGATCTCTATGAGATGGGTGTCAAGGAGGATCTCTTGAGAGGGATGGGAGGGAGGTCTTCAAATCTCTTTCATATTTGTATTCAAAATCTCTTTCACATCTGTCCTTCAAATCTCGTTTCACATCTGTCTTCAAATCTCTTTCATATCTGTCTTCAAATCTCTTTCATATCTGTCTTTCAAATCTCTTTTATCATATCTGTATTCAAATCTCTTTCATACTGTCTTCAAATCTCTTTCATATCTGTCCTTCAAATCTCTTTTATCTGATCTTCAAATCTAATCTTTCAAATCTCTTTATATCTGTCTTCAAATCTCTTTCATATCTGCTCTTCAAATCTCTTTCATCATATCTGTCTTTAAATCTCTTTCATATTTGTTTAAATCTCTTTCATATCTGTCTTCAAATCTCTTTCACATCTGTCTTCAAATCTCTTTTCATATCTGTCTTCAAATCTCTTTCAATATCTGGTCTTCAAAAATCTGTTCTTTCATATCTGTCTTCAAATCTCTTTTATATCTGTCTTCAAATCTCTTTCATATCTGTCTTCAAATCTCTTTCATATCTGTCTCTTCAAATCTCTTTCATTATCTGTTCTTCAAATCTCTTTTATATCTGTCTTCAAATCTCTTTCGGTATCTGTCTTCAAATCTCTTTCATATATGTCTTCAAATCTCTTTCATATCTGTCTTCAAATCTCTTTCATATCTGTCTTCAAATCACTTTCGTATCTGTTTTCAAATCTCTTTCATATCTGTCTTCAAATCTCTTTCATATCTGTCTTCAAATCTCTTTCATGTCTGTCTTCAAATCTCTTTCATATCTGTCTTCAAATCTCTTTCATATCTGTCTTCAAATCTCTTTCATATCTGTCTTCAAATCTCTTTCATATCTGTCTTCAAATCTCTTTCATATCTGTCTTCAAATCTCTTTCATGTCTGTCTTCAAATCTCTTTCATATCTGTCTTCAAATCTCTTTCATATCTGTCTTCAAATCTCTTTCATATCTGTCTTCAAATCTCTTTCATATCTGTCTTCAAATCTCTTTCATATCTGTCTTCAAATCTCTTTCATATCTGTCTTCAAATCTCTTTCATATCTGTCTTCAAATCTCTTTCATGTCTGTCTTCAAATCTCTTTCATATCTGTCTTCAAATCTCTTTCATATCTGTCTTCAAATCTCTTTCATATCTGTCTTCAAATCTCTTTCATATCTGTCTTCAAATCTCTTTCATATCTGTCTTCAAACCTCTTTCAAATCTCTTTCTGTCTTCAAATCTCTTTCATATCTGTCTTCAAATCTCTTTCATATCTGTCTTCAAATCTCTTTCATATCTGTCTTCAAATCTCTTTCATATCTGTCTTCAAATCTCTTCATATCTGTCTTTCTTTTATATCTGTCTTCAAATCTCTTTCATATCTGTCTTCAAATCTCTTTCATATCTGTCTTCAAATCTCTTTCATATCTGTCTTCAAATCTCTTTCATATCTGTCTTCAAATCTCTTTTATATCTGTCTTCAAATCTCTTTCATATCTGTCTTCAAATCTCTTTCATATCTGTCTTCAAATCTCTTTCATATCTGTCTTCAAATCTCTTTCATATCTGTCTTCAAATCTCTTTCATATCTGTCTTCAAATCTCTTTCATATCTGTCTTCAAATGTGTTCATAAATCTCTTTATTCTGTCATCTTCAAATCTCTTTCATATCTGTCTTCAAATCTCTTTCATATCTGTCTTCAAATCTCTTTCATATTCTGTCTTCAAATCTCTTTCATATCTGTCTTCAAATCTCTTTCATATATCTGTCTTCAAATCTCTTTCATATCTGTCTTCAAATCTCTTTCATATCTGTCTTCAAATCACTTTCATATCTGTCTTCAAATCTCTTTCATATTGTCTTCAAATTTCATATCTGTCTTCAAATCTCTTTCATATCTGTCTTCAAATCTCTTTCATATCTGTCTTCAAATCTCTTTCATATCTGTCTTCAAATCACTTTCATATCTGTCTTCAAATCTCTTTCATATCTGTCTTCAAATCTCTTTCATATCTGTCTTCAAATCTCTTTCACATCTGTATTCAACTCTCTTTCATATCTGTCTTCAAATCTCTTTCATGTCTGTCTTCAAATCTCTTTCATATCTGTCTTCAAATCTCTTTCATATCTGTCTTCAAATCTCTTTCATATCTGTCTTCAAATCTCTTTCATATCTGTCTTCTGTCTTCAAATCTCTTTCATATCTGTCTTCAAATCTCTTTCATATCTGTCTTCTTCAAATCTCTTTCATATCTGTCTTCAAATCTCTTTCATATCTGTCTTCAAATCTCTTTCATATCTGTCTTCAAATCTCTTTTCATATCTGTCTTCAAATCTCTTTCATATCTGTCTTCAAATCTCTTTCATATCTGTCTTCAAATCTCTTTCTGTCTTCATATCTGTCTTCAAATCTCTTTCATCTGTCTTCAAATCTCTTTCATATCTGTCTTCAATCTCTTTCAATCTGTCTCAAATTCTTTTCATATATGTCTTCAAATCTCTTTCATATCTGTCTTCAAATCTCTTTCATATTTGTCTTCAAATCTCTTTCATATCTGTCTTCAAATCTCTTTCATATCTGTCTTCAAATCTCTTTCATATTTGTCTTCAAATCTCTTTCATATCTGTCTTCAAATCTCTTTCATATTGTCTGTCTTTCAAATCTGTCTTCTTTCTTTTATATCTGTCTTCAAATCTCTTTCATATCTGTCTTCAAATCTCTTTCATATCTGTCTTCAAATCTCTTTCATATCTGTCTTCAAATCTCTTTCATATCTGTCTTCAAATCTCTTTCATATCTGTCTTCAAATCTCTTTCATATTTGTCTTCAAATCTCTTTCATATCTGTCTTCAAATCTCTTTCATATTTGTCTTCAAATCTCTTTCATATCTGTCTTCAAATCTCTTTCATATCTGTCTTCAAATCTCTTTCATATCTGTCTTCACATCTTTCTCATATCTGTCTTCACATCTCTTTCATATCTGTCTTCAAATCTCTTTCATATCTGTCTTCAAATCTCTTTCATATCTGTCTTCAAATCTTTTTCATATCTGTCTTCAAATCTCTTTCATATATGTCTTCAAATCTCTTTCATATCTGTCTTTAAATCTCTTTCTTATCTGTCTTCAAATCTCTTTCTTATCTGTCTTCAAATCTCTTTCATATCTGTCTTCAAATCTCTTTCATATCTGTCTTCAAATCTCTTTCATATCTGTCTTCAAATCTCTTTCATATCTGTCTTCAAATCTCTTTCATATCTGTCTTCAAATCTCTTTCATATCTGTCTTCAAATCTCTTTCATATCTGTCTTCAAATCTCTTTCATATCTGTCTTCAAATCTCTTTCATATCTGTCTTCAAATCTCTTTCATATCTGTCTTCAAATCTCTTTCATATCTGTCTTCAAAATCTCTTTCATATTTGTCTTCAAATCTCTTTCATATCTGTCTTAAAATCTCTTTCATATCTGTCTTCAAAATCTCTTTCATATCTGTCTTCAAATCTCTTTCATATCTGTCTTCAAATCTCTTTCGTATATCTGTCTTCAAATCTCTTTCATATCTGTCTTCAAATCTCTTTCATATCTGTCTTCAAATCTCTTTTTATCTGTTTTCAAATCTCTTTCATATCTTCAAATCTCTTTCATATATGTCTTCAAATCTCTTTCATATCTGTCTTCAAATCTCTTTCATATCTGTCTTCAAATCTCTTTCATATATCTTCAAATCTTCAAATCTCTTTCATATCTGTCTTCAAATCTCTTTCATATCTGTCTTCAAATCTCTTTCATATCTGTCTTCAAATCTCTTTCATATCTGTCTTCAAATCTCTTTCATATCTGTCTTCAAATCTCTTTCGTATCTGTCTTCACATCTGTCTTCAAATCTCTTTCATATCTGTCTTCAAATCTCTTTCGTATCTGTCTTCAAATCTCTTTCATATCTGTCTTCAAATCTCTTTCATATCTGTCTTCAAATCTCTTTCATATCTGTCTTCAAATCTCTTTCATATCTGTCTTCAAATCTCTTTCATATCTGTCTTCAAATCTCTTTCATATCTGTCTTCAAATCTCTTTCATATCTGTCTTCAAATCTCTTTCATATCTGTCTTCAAATCTCTTTCATATCTGTCTTCAAATCTCTTTCATATCTGTCTTCAAATCTCTTTCATATCTGTCTTCAAATCTCTTTCATATCTGTCTTCAAATCTCTTTCATGTCTTTCATATCTGTCTTCAAATCTCTTTCATATCTGTCTTCAAATCTCTTTCATATCTGTCTTCAAATCTCTTTCATATCTGTCTTCAAATCTCTTTCATATCTGTCTTCAAATCTCTTTCATATCTGTCTTCAAATCTCTTTCATATCTGTCTTCAAATCTCTTTCATATCTGTCTTCAAATCTCTTTCATATCTGTCTTCAAATCTCTTTCAATCTGTCTTCAAATCTCTTTCATATCTGTCTTCAAATCTCTTTCATATCTGTCTTTAAATCTCTTTCATATTTGTCTTCAAATCTCTTTCATATCTGTCTTCAAATCTCTTTCATATCTGTCATCGAATTTGTATCTTCAAATCTCTTTCATATCTGTCTTCAAATCTCTTTCATATCTGTCTTCAAATCTCTTTCATATCTGTCTTCAAATCTCTTTCATGTCTGTCTTCAAATCTCTTTCATATCTGTCTTCAAATCTCTTTCATATCTGTCTTCAAATCTCTTTCATATCTGTCTTCAAATCTCTTTCATATCTGTCTTCAAATCTCTTTCATATCTGTCTTCAAATCTCTTTCATATCTGTCTTCAAATCTCTTTCATATCTGTCTTCAAATCTCTTTCATATCTGTCTTCAAATCTCTTTCATATCTGTCTTCAAATCTCTTTCATATCTGTCTTCAAATCTCTTTCGTATCTGTTTTCAAATCTCTTTCATATCTGTCTTCAAATCTCTTTCATATCTGTCTTCAAATCTCTTTTATATCTGTCTTCAAATCTCTTTCATATCTGTCTTCAAATCTCTTTCATATCTGTCTTCAAATCTCTTTCATATCTGTCTTCAAATCTCTTTCATATCTGTCTTCAAATCTCTTTCATATCTGTCTTCAAATCTCTTTCATATCTGTCTTCAAATCTCTTTCATATCTGTCTTCAAATCTCTTTCAAATCTCTTATATCTGTCTTCAAATCTCTTTCATATCTGTCTCCTAACCCATTCTCCTTTCTAACCATTCACTTCCTCTCCCCCTCACTTCACCACAGCCAAATTTCTGTCTTTCTTTCTGTCCTTATTCTGTCTTTTCGTTTTCTTTTCGCCATCCTTTTATAAATAGGCAAAAAGAAAGCCAACCAGCATGTTTCTTTTCTTCTCTTCTTTCTTCTGTCTTCAAAATTGTTTTTCATAAAAGAGAGCATGTTTCTGTTTCAATCATCTGGTCCTCATTAATTTGTTTACATTATATTGTCTTCCAAATCTCTTACATATCTGTCATTGGCAAAAGTTTCCTCCAGCCATCTATCTTCAAAATCTCTTTATAACTGTCGAGAAACAACTTTCAGTGGTCATAGTCTTCAAATTCTGTTATAATCTGTCTGAAGAAGGTAATGTCGTATCTGTCTGCCTATATCCTTTCATCATCTGCCACCCACGTCTTTCTAACACAAATAGTCTTCGAGTGACTCTTTCATATTTGTCTTTGGGATCACCCTCGTATCTGTCCATGCAAAAACTCGGTCATGGTCTCTTTCACTTCCAAAAGCTGTATAGTGATATGATGTTTTTTTTCCTCTTTCAGAATTGTCATGTCCACACAAAAACAACCAAAACTTTCTTCAAATCTCTTCAAAACTGTCTTCAAAGTTTCTTTCAAAACTGACAAAAATAACGACCCGCATATATACCACCAATATTTCTTTTGGGGCATTTCTGTCCTTCCTTCCTCTTTTTCCCTGTCTGTCTTCAAATCTCTTTCATATCTGAGTCCTCAAATTCTCCCCCCTCCTTCGTATGTGTCTTGATGAGGAGGATTTCCATTCCTTCTCATTACCTATTCCTTCCTACCATCCTCTTCCTCCCAGTATCTGTCTTTCAAATCTCGATTCATATTGTTTCAAATCTCTTTACATATCCTGTCTTAAAGATCTCTTTTCATATCTGTCTTCAAATCTCTTTGTCGTATCTGTCTTCGAATCTCTTTCGTATCTTGTCTTCAAATCTCTAAGTGACATATCTGTCTCAAAATCTTCTTTCTATCTGTATTCAAATCTCTTTCATATTTGTCTTCAAAATCTCCTTTCAATATCAGTCTTTTCCAAATCTATTTCATATTTGTCTTTCAAATCACTTTACATATTTGTCTTTAAAAATTCTCTTTCATGTCTGTCTTTCAAATCTCTTCTCATATCTGGTCTTCAAATTCACTTTCGTATCTGTCTTCAATATCATCTTTCATTATCTGTCTTCAAATATCTTTCATATCTGTCTTCAAATTCCTCTTTCATATCTGGTTCTTCTACAAAATGTCTGTCTTACATATCTCTTCATATCTGTCTTCAAATAATGCCTTATATCTGTCTAAAAATCTCTTTCAAAAACTGTCTTCAAAATCTCTTTTGGTATCTGTTTCCACATATCTTTTTCATATCTGTCTTCAAATCTTCTTTATATCTGTCTTAAAACACTCTTTCATATCTATCTCTCAAATTCTTTCCCATCTTTGTGCTTCGAATGTCTTTGGGTCCAGATCATAATCTCTTTCATATCTGTCTTCAAATCTCTTTGGATGATGTTCTTTTATTCTATCTTCAAATCTGTCTTTAATATCTGTCTTTCCAAATCTCTTTTATATCTGTCTTTCCAAATCTCTTTCATATCTGTCTTAAAATCTCTTTCATATTTGTCTTCAAATCTCTTTCATATCTGTCTTCAAATCCCTTTCTAGCATCTGTCTTCAAGTCTCTTTCAATCAGTTCTTCATTTTCAAGATATATCTGTCTTCAAATCTGTTTCATATCATGTCTTCAAAATCTCTTTCATATCTGTCTTTCAAATCTCTTTTCATATCTGTCTTCAAATCCTCTCGTATCTGTTTTCACAATCTCTTGTCAAACTTCCTCTCCTAAATCACTTTCGTATCTGTCTTTCATGGCCTCTTTGGAGTTTTCAAATCTCTTTCAATATTGTCTGTCAAAATCTATTTCAAATATGTCTTCAATTCTCTTTCATGTCTGTCTTCAAAATCAGCTTTCATATCTGTCTTCATACATCTTCTTTGGTATCTGTCTTCAAAATCTCTTCCATATCTGTCTAATATCTCATCCTTATTCATAAATTTGTCTTCAAATCTTTTCATATCTGTCTTTTCAATGCCTCTCTTTCATGTCTAGGTCTTCAAATCTCTTTCGTATTCTGTCTTCAAATCTATTTCATATCTTTCTTCAACAACTCTTTCATATCTGTCTTCAAATTCTCTTTCCATATCTGTCCTTCAAATCTCGTTTCATATCTGTCTTCAAATCTCTTTCATATTTGTTTTAACTCTCTTTCATATCTGTCTTCCAAATCTCTTTTTTTTATCCTTGTTTCGAAATCCTTTTCTTATCTGTCTTCAAAAATCTTTCTTTCATATCTGTCTTCAAATCTTCTTGTTTTATCTGTTCATTTTTCAAATCTCTTTCATCAACATCTGTCTTCAAAATCTTTTATTTCTGTCTTCAAATCTCTTTCATATCTGTCTTCAAATTCTTTCATGTCTGTATTCTTCTTTATTCTCTTTTACCTATGCTGTCTTTCAAATCTCTTTCATATCTGTCTTCACCTATCACTTTCATATCTGTCTTCAAATTCTTTCATAGTCTGATCTTCAAATCTCTTTCATATCTTGTCTTCAAATCTCTTTCATATTTGTCTACAAATCTCTTTTCATAATTCTGTCTTCAAATCTTTAATACATCTGGAGTCTAAATTCGAATCTCTTTAGTTAAATCTGTCTTCAAATCTCCTTTTTCATTTCTGGTTTTCAAAAATCTCAGAGAAGTCCATTTCTTTCTTCTATCTTCTCTTTCATATCTGTCTTCAAATCTCTTTCATACCACTAGTCTTCAAATCCTTCTTTCAGTATCTGTGCATTTCAAATCTCTTTCATATCTGTCTTCTGTAGTATCTCTTACATTAATTCTGAATTCTTTTTTTTTTTTTTTTATCTGTCTTCAAAATCTCTTTCATATTCTGTCAATTCAAAATTCTCTTTTTATTCTGTCTTCAAAATAGAGGAGCCTTTCATTTTTAAGTCTTCAAATGTCTTTCATATCTTTCTTCATAAATATTGTGTTTCATATCTGTCTTCAAATCTCTTTTATCTTTGTTCTTCATCTTTTTGTTTTCAAATCTCTTTTCAATATCTGTCTTTCAAGAATCATATGCTGTTTAAAAATTTTTTTATTGTCTGTCTTTTCGTCATTTCATATCTTTCATAATCTCGTATTTTTCATTAACATCTCTTTCATATCTGTTTCGTCTAAAATCTCCTTTTTTCCATACTGTCTTCTAATATTTAGTTTCATATCCAAGTTGTCTTCATATAATCTTTTCATATTGATTTCAAATCTATCTTTTATATTCTTTCAAATCTCTGTCATAATCTGTTCTTCAAATCTCTTTTCATATCTTAAAATATGCAGAGATCTTCTTCATCTCTTTTCATTACTTTCTTCAAATATTTTTTCATATCTTGCTTCAAATCTCTTTCATATCTGTCTTCCATCTCTTTCATATCTGTCTTCAAATCTCTTTTCATATCTGTCTTTCAAATTGTTCTTATTCTGTCTTCAAATCTATTTTTTTATCTGTCTATTTTGTTTCAAATCATCTTTAAAAATAAAAAATTTGTCTTCAAATCTACCATCATATCCTGTCTTCAAATCTCTTTTCATATCTAACCTTCAAATCTCTTCTCATAATTTCTAACTTCTAAATCTTCTTTCAAATAGCGGTCTTCATCATTCTCTTTCATATCCTGTCTTCGTAAATCTCTTTCATATCTGTCTTCAAATCTTTCTTTCATATCTGTTCTTCAAATCTCTCTTTCATATCTGTCTTCAAATCTCTTTCCTATCTTTCTTAATCTCTTTTTATATCCTGGTCTTCAAATCTCTTTCAGGTATCAGTGCTTCAAAATCTCTTTTCACATTCTGTCTTCAAATTCTCTTTCATAACTGTCTTCAAATCTCTTTCATATCTGAGTCTTCAAAAGTCTTTCTTTCATGGAAATTGGTCTTCAAATGTCTTTCAGATCTGTCTTCAAATCTCTTTCATATCTGTCTTCAAATCTCTTTCATATCTGTCTTCAAATCTCTTTCATATCTGTCTTCAAATCTCTTTTTCATTTCTGTCTTGCCAAATCTCTTTTCGTATCTGTCTTCAAATCTCTTTCATATCTGTCTTCAAATCTCTTTCATATCGTCTTCAAATCATTCTTTAATATCTGTCTTCAAATCTGCTTTAATATTATGTCTTCAAATCTCTTTCAATATCTGTCTTCAAATCTCTTTCATATCTGTCTTCAAATCTCTTTAATATCTGTCTTCAAATCTCTTTCATATCTGTTCTTCAAATCTCTTTCATATCTGTCTTCAAATCTCTTTCGTATCTAGTGCTTCAAATTCATTTCATATCTGTCTTCAAATTCTTTCATATCTGTCTTCAAATCTCTTTTTATCTGGTCTTCAAATCTCTTTTATATGCTGTCTTCAAATCTCTTTCGTATCTGTCTTCAAATCTCTTTTATCTGTCTTCAAATCTCTTTCATATCTGTCTTCAAATTTTTTCTAGATTGTCTGTCTTCAAATCATCTTTCATATCTGTCTTCAAATCTCTTTCATATCTGTCTTCAAATCTCTTTCATATCTGTCTTTCAAATCTCTTTCATTCATGTCTTCAAATCTCTTTCGTATATCTGTCTTCAATTCTCTTTCATATCTGTCTTCAAATCTCTTTCATATCTGTCTTCAAATCCTGTTAAATATCTGTCTTCAAATCTCCTTTCATATCTGTCTTCAAATCTCTTTCATATCTGTCTTCAAAATCTCTTTCAGGAATCTGTCTTCAAATCTCTTTCATATCTGTCTTCAAATCTCTTTTATATCAGTCTTCAAATCTCTTTCAATATCTGTCTTCAAAAATCTCTTTCATATCCTGTCTTCAAATCTCTTTCATATCTGTCTTCAAATCTCTTTCATATCTGTCTTCAAATCTCTTTCGTATCTGTCTTCAAATTCTTTCATATCTGTCTTCAAATCTCTTTCATATCTGTCTTCAAAATCTCTTTCATATCTGTCTTCAAATCTCTTTCTATATCTGTCTTCAAATCTCTTTCATATCTGTCTTCAATCGTTTCCTATCTCTTTCATATCTGTCTTCAAATCTTCTATTTCACATCTGTTTATCATGTCTGTCTTCAAATCTCTTTCATATCTGTCTTCAAATCTCTTTTCATATCTGTCTTCAAATCATCTTTCTGTCTGTTTCAAATCTTTTCTGTCTTCAAATCTCTTTCATATCTGTCTTCAATATTCCTCTTTCATATCTGTCTTCAAATCTCTTTCATATCTGTCTTCAAATCTCTTTCATATCTGTCTTCAAATCTCTTTTCATATCTGTCTTCAAATCTCTTTCATATCTGTCTTCAAATCTCTTTCATATCTGTCTTCAAATCTGTCTTTCTGTTTTATATCTGTCTTCAAATATCTTTCTTTCAAATATCTGTCTTCAAATCTCTTTCATATCATATGTCTTCAAATCTTTTTCTGTCTTATCTGTCATATCTTCAAATCTTTTCATATCTGTCTTCAAATCTCTTTCTGTCTTTATCTCTTTCCTTCTGTCTTCAAATCTCATTTCCATATCATTCTTCCAAAACTTCACTTCTCATATCTGTCTTCACATCTCTTTTATATCTGTCTTCAAATCTATCTTTCGTATCTGTCTTCAAATCTCTTTTATTTAAATATCTGTCTTCAAATCTCTTTCATATCGGTCTTCAAATCTTCTTTCATATCTGTCTTTCAAATCTCTTTCATATCATGTCTTTAAATCTCTTTCATATCTGTCTTCAAATCTCTCATAATTCATTCTTCAAAATCTCTTTCTATCTGTCTTCAAATCTCTTTTCATATCTCTCTTCAAATCTCTTTCATATCTGTCTTCAAATCTCTTTCATATTTGTCTTCAAATCTCTTTCGTATCCCTGTTTTCAAATCTCTTTCATATCTGTCTTCAAATCTCTTTCATATCTGTCTTCAAATCTCTTTCATGTCTGTCTTCAAATCTCTTTCATATCTGTTTTCAAATCTCTTTCGTATTGGTCTTCAAATCTCTTTCATATCTGTCTTCAAATCTCTTTCATATCTGTCTTCAAATCTCTTTCATATCTGTCTTCAAATCTCTTTCATATCTGTCTTCAAATCTCTTTCATATCTGTCTTCAAATCTCTTTCGTATCTGTCTTCAAATCTCTTTCATATCTGTCTTCAAATCTCTTTTATATCTGTCTTCAAATCTCTGTCATATCTGTCTTCAAATCTCTTTCATATCTGTCTTAAAATATGTTTTATATCTGTCTTCAAATCTCTTTCATATTTGTCTTCAAATCTCTTTCATATCTGTCTTCAAATTTCTTTAATATCTGTCTTCAAATCTCTTTCATATCTGTCTTCAAATCTCTTCCATATCTATCTTCAAATCTCTTTCGTATCTGTCTTCAAATCTCTTTCATATCTGTCTTCAAATCCTCTTCATATCTGTCTTCCAAATCTCTTTCATATCTGTCTTCAAATCTCTTTTATATCTGTCTTCAAATCTGTTTCATATCTGTCTTCAAATCTCTTTCATATTTGTCTTCAAATCTCTTTCATATCTGTCTTCAAATCTCTTTCACATCTGTCTTCAAATCTCTTTCGTATCTGTCTTCAAATCTCTTTCATATCTGTCTTCAAATCTCTTTCATATCTGTCTTCAAATCTCGTTCATATCTGTCTTCAAATCTCTTTCATATCTGTCTTCAAATCTCTTTCATATCTGTCTTCAAATCTCTTTCATATCTGTCTTCAAATCTCTTTCATATCTGTCTTCAAATCTCTTTCATATCTGCTTTTAAATCTCTTTTATATCTGTCTTCAAATCTCTTTCGTATCTGTCTTCAAATCTCTTTCATATCTGTCTTCAAATCTCTTTCATATCTGTCTTCAAATCTCTTTTATATCTGTCTTCAAATCTCTTTCATATCTGTCTTCAAATCTCTCTTCAAATATCTGTCTATATCTGTCTTCAATCTCTTTTCATATCTGTCTTCAAATCTCTTTTATATCTGTCTTCAAATCTCTTTCATATCTGTCTTCAAATCTCTTTCATATCTGTCTTCAAATCTCTTTCATATTTGTCTTCAAATCTCTTTCATATATGTCTTCAAATCTCTTTCATATCTGTCTTCAAATCTCTTTCTTATCTGTCTTCAAATCTCTTTCATATCTGTCTTCAAATCTCTTTCATATCTGTCTTCAAATCTCTTTCATATCTGTCTTCAAATCTCGTTCATATCTGTCTTCAAATCTTTTTCATATCTGTCTTCAAATCTCTTTCATATCTGTCTTCAAATCTCTTTCATATCTGTCTTCAAATCTCTTTCATATATGTCTTCAAATCTCTTTCATATCTGTCTTCAAATCTCTTTCATATCTGTCTTCAAATCTCTTTCCTATCTGTCTTCAAATCTCTTTCATATCTTCTTCAAATCTCTTTCATGTCTGTCTTCAAATCTCTTTCATATCTGTCTTCAAATCTCTTTCATATTTGTCTTCAAATCTCTTTCATATTTGTCTTCAAATCTCTTTTCTTATCTGTCTTCAAATCTCTTTCATATCTGTCTTCAAATCTCTTTCATATCTGTCTTCAAATCTCTTTCATATCTGTCTTCAAATCTCTTTCATATCTGTCTTCAAATCTCTTTCATATCTGTCTTCAAATCTCTTTCATATCTGTCTTCAAATCTCTTTCGTATCTGTCTTCAAATCACTTTATATCTGTCTTCAAATCTCTTTCATATCTGTCTTCAAATCTCTTTCATATCTGTCTTCAAATCTCTTTCACATGTATTCTATAGTCTTCCCCTACCTCTCTTGCCCCCGGGATTCCAGAACAAGGATTGTCAAGTAATGTTACCAACAGGTCAGGTAATGTTACCAACAGGTCAGGTAAAGTTACCAACAGGTCAGGTAATGTTACCAACAGGTCAGGTAAAGTTACCAACAGGTCAGGTAATGTTACCAACAGGTCAGGTAATGTTACCAACAGGTCAGGTAATGTTACTGTAACTGTCTTTTTTCTCTTGTTGATGTGATCACTGGCCCAAGACAGTATACATGTTGTTAGATGTGTAGTGCGAGCGTATGATGAATTGAGTGTGGGTGCGAATGAAGACGCGAATGTGTTTAGGCTCGTATAGATGTAGATCCTGCAACCCATACTCTCACATGCAGTAATCAAGGATGCTTTGACACTGCAGGCATGTTTCAAGACATTTATTGACGGGAACACACATAATATCAACAGGAACAGTCAGTGTAACAAGGTCATGCTGACCTGACATCGATAGGTATACATTTGGCATTCAAAAAGGTAAACATCAGAATAGACGTGCATGGTCAATAGCAAAGTTCTTCAATAATGACAGTTCGTAGCGTCGCCCTTGGCGTCTCTGACTAAACGCGTCAGATGCCTTAGTCACTTGGACACATAGGTGCAACTTGGCACTCCCCGCCAATTGCACATATCAGGCTGTAGTATAATAGCCGGAAGCACAGGCCTCGTTCTGACGTCGGCCGTGTACTTCTGTTAAATAGGTTATCATCAACCCTGCAGTAATACTTATTGTAGATAGAAGTTCCGCCAATCTGCGGCTCCCACAATATATCTTCGTCACTGGATTTCTGGACAATATAAGACTAACAGTCTTGGATGGCTACCTCGAGCACAAATATATAAGTTCTGAAATGGCGGATCAGTGAGCTGCTGTTCACCCTAGGTAATCCTTTACATGTTCTGCCACCGAAAAGCGTAATAATGCATAAAGGTCGGTATTACCTGGAAAATGAATCCTCAGAACTAAACAAGGAATTCTGTCGTCATCCCGACGCACAGAGATTCACTGGGGAAAACTGCCATAGCAGTTACTTCGAAGATTCTCCCCGAAAAACAATGGACTCTTGGTCCCTTCAGAAAAACAGGACCTCCCGGCTTCCCGGAAGTATATCTCACTCCCGCTTAAAAAACCTTCCCATAGGCCTACGCCGAACTGTCAACCTCTGACCCTACAGGTCAAACACAATGAATGAATAAACAAGGGAAGACAACCCCTAATCAACCTGACATCGCAGGTAAAGACACAATTATACTTATGATACAAACATAAGCAAATAACTTGACAGATGACTCCGTCGAAAATGACAGCAACATTACTACCACCCCCCTGTAAAAAAAAAAAATGCAATTTTTTTTTTTTTAATATGTTCATGAGCAAGATAGCACCAGTATCACTTCTGTGCTCATGCAAACAATGAACCTAATATCAGTTACAATAGAAGAGGGTACAAATCATCTCCCAACATAGGAGAAAATATTTCCTTTAAGCCAAACAAACTAAGGGATACCATTCAAGAAACCTAAGTTGCTGGCAATACCAATCATATATCAAACATTACTAAATAATATAACCATAGCAATATACAAATGTCAATGCTATTTTAGCAACATATCACTGATGGATGGACAAAATGAAATTTGTTAAATTATCTAAACATCATCCAAATACATTTGTATTACAACATATTATGATATTAAGGACAGACCTAAGTCTGAAAATATATCAGGAAAAACTAGGACACAAGATTTAACTGGAATCATGTGGGCATCTAGACAATATGTCCGCCATCACATTATCCGAACCACGGATAGCTCGCACCGTGAAATGGAAAGGCTGAAGAGCAATAGCATAACGAGTAGATCTCGAGCTCTTCAAATCCTTACTTTGCATAGCCGTAAGAGCTTTTTGGTCGGTTTCCATAAAGAAATGCGCGCCCAGAAGGAACCTTTGTAGCTTAAGAATGGACCAAACCATAGCCAACAATTCACGGTCCAAAACCGAGTAATTCCTTTCTGCCGCATTCAGCTTCCTAGAAATATACATTACAGGATGCAGAGTTCCTGAATATTCCTGCATTAGTGCCGCTCCAATGCCAGTGGAAGAGGCATCACTACGAAGGACAAAAGTCTTATCAATCGTCGGTAGTCTTAAGATAGGATGAGATGAGAACAAATTCTTAACCTGATCCAATGAAGATTGGCATTCTTGGGACCAACGCACCATATTAGGAGAACCTTTTTTCAATAACGTTGAAAGTGGTGCCATAATGGAGGACAGATTCTCAATGAATCTTCCATAGAATTGTATCAATCCCAAGAGACTACGCACTTGCTTTTTTGTCTTCGGAACCGAGATATTTAATATCTTTGAAATGTTTTGGTCCTCTGTCTTCAACAGACCATGACCAACTCGATGACCTAGGAAGGAAATTTCACTAAACCCAACAAAAGCTTTAGAGGGTTTAGCAGTCAAACTATGCTCACGTAGAGTAGATAGCAATTCCTTCAGACCCACATAGTGTTCTTCCCAAGTATCGCTGAAAAGACAGATGTCGTCTAAATATGCAATGACATCTGCACGATCTGATAGAATTCGTCGCATCATGCGTACGAAAGTCGCTGGGGCGTTCATAAGCCCGAAAGGCATAAAATTCCATTGAAACAGACCCCTAGGTGTCGAAAAAGCAGTGAGAGGTTTGGCGTGTTCCGTCAATGGGACTTGCCAATAACCTTTCGACAAGTCTAGTTTAGTAAAGAATTTAGCTTTAGAAAGTCTAATAAGTAGATCATCTAATAACGGCATAGGTTCAGCATCGAACTTCGTAACTTGATTTAATTTGCGATAATCAACGCAAAGACGTATGTTATTGTCTTTCTTTCGAACAATAACTATTGACGAAGAATAAGCTGAAGTGGATGGTTCAATTATTTGTAGTTGAATCATTTCATCCAATTCTTTCTCGACTTGTGCTTGAAAATGAATAGGTATTGGGTATGGTCTTACTCTGATCGGATTACGATCAGTAAGTATGATGTCATGTTCTATGACATCTGTGTGTCCAGGAATGTCGGTAAGGACATCCTGATATGATTGTAACGTAGAGGATACTTGACGTTGTTCCTCAAAAGACAAGTTAGAAGAGACTGTAACGTCTCTCCACGATTCCGTTGAAGTAAGTGGAATCGCAGGAAGAGGTAAGTTCACGTCAGAAAAAATAGTTTCCTCATCCTGTATAACAGACAGGGATGAGATGTGACCATGTTGAACTGGAGAGTCGTCCGTCGCCTGGAAAATAGGCTGTAAATAGTCTGGACGTTCAATAAACTCTGTTAGCATATTTATATGGAAGGTTTTATGCCTTCCATCCACATCGACAATATAGTCGACATCAGAAATTTTCGAGACTATAGTGTATGGACCCTTCCAAGAAATGAGAAGTCTATTCTCTCTTGAGGGCAGTAAGACATATGCTTTGTCTCCAGGACAAAGTTGACGTAGGCGTCTTTTCTTATTAGCAAATCGCCTAGCTTTTTCTTTCGCAAATTCGGAAGATGAAGTTGCTAACCTGCACGATTCGATAATCTTTTCTCTAAGAGCTATAACATATTCATATGACGATTGTGTATCATCGTCAATATTATCGAAAGTTATCAAATCGTGTAACAAGGACATTGGCCCGCGCGGTTGCGCGCCAAAGACAAGTTCGAAAGGAGAAAACCCTGTATGCTCGTTGGGAACCTCTCTATAGGCAAAGAGGACTGCAGGTAAAACCCTGTCCCAATCTTCAGGATGATCCTCCGTTATCTTGCCAAGTAAGTTCTTTAGTGTCCTGTTAAGACGTTCTACCAATCCATTGGACATTGGATGATAAATACTACTGAGAGACCTTTTAATGTCTAGCGTAGCCATTACCTGAGACATAACGTCCGAAATTAACTGAGTGCCGTGATCCGACAGTATTTCTCCGGGGAATCCCAGACGAGAAAATACGAGCCAAAGAGCATCAGCGATATCGACAGTTGATATGCTCTTCAGAGGAATAGCCTCTGGCCAACGCGTGCACATGTCCACGCAAGTGAGGATAAATTGGTGTCCTCTGGCTGACTTAATTTTGAACGGACCAATGATGTCTATAGCCATTTTCTGAAACGGCCGAATCGGAATATCTGCAGCCTGAATAGGAGCAGCATGTCTCGGATCCCTAGACTTGACCTCTTGACAAATTTTGCAAGATCGGCAATAAATTCGGATGTCTTTATTCACGAATGGCCAAAAAAAAGACGCAAGGACTCTAGTTTTAGTTCTGGAAAAACCCATGTGTCCAGCACACTGAGAATCGTGTGCATGCCGAAGAATTAAGGCTCTCATACACTTAGGCACAAGAATTTGCGAATGCATAGACTTGTCCGAGTGTTGTACCATTCGTACCAATATACCATTCTTCATAGTAATATACGATTTGTGATTCGTATTTTGATTGGGATCCCCTTTCTTTGCAAGAAGGAAGTATTTCTTCAAAGAAGGATCCTCTTCTTGACGTTTAACAAACGAGTCATGGGAAATCACCAAGTGCTCGTCTTGGCTATCAACTTCATTACTATTATCAGATGAAGTTGGGGGATTAAGAGCTTGAGCTCTTGTCATCACTGCATTGACCGTTTGAATGTTTTCTTCTTCCCAACTAGAAATTTGTTGCGGGGTGCATTCCTTAACCCCATGAATACGACCGATTATAAGATCCGCAATAGGATTAGGAAGAAGACATGCATGGACATCTCCTGTGAAGAAAGGAGTGTCAATCCTAATAATAGCAGTAGGATAGCTTTCCATAGTACCACCAAATGTAACACATTTGATTGTTTTTCCAGTGGCACAGCAAGGATCTATCAGAGACTCCTTAACCCCGACGGTAGTACATCCCGAATCGAAAAGTACTGAGACTAGCCTATCATTTATTAGACCTTTATCTAAGATGAGAGATCCTCTCCCATCATGCGCAACTGTAGCAGGTAGAGCAGGAAGAGGGTGACCACAACTTAGCGTAGATACAGTTGATGAGTCAAACAATGTTAAGCATTGGGGGCATTCAGTTGCTCTCCCAAAATCGAAAGCACAACCAGTGATAGCCCTAGAGTTACCACTATCATCTGCTGTATTACAGGCTCCATCAAACTCTTGTTGCGCAGAGTTTGCCTGTTGGTAAGGTCTTTTCTTGTTAAACCTAGGTCTGCCTCGATTATCATTTCCCCTGTAATTATTTCGACTATCATTTCCCCTGTAATTGTTATCATATTGCCTATTGTAATCATCATTCCGGTTTGAATCCCGGTTTCTAAATTCACCATCGTCATAATCTTGACGTCGAGAATGATTACCTCGAAAATTTGAATAATTATTATTTGGATAGCCTTTGCGAAAGTGTCTCAAATTATTACCACTAAAATTACGAGAACTACCATCTTGTCTCCACTGCATAGACGAAGAACCATCATGTGTTGGATTACTCCGCTTCTGAGTGTAATTTTGATTACTTCCCCTATTCCAATTTTGTTGAGCACCCTGAAATTTTTTTTTGAAATTAGGGCCATATGGTGTTGCCGAAGCAGCTGGCAACCCTTCTTTCACTTTAGAATTGCTAACTGTAGCATGGGGATGTGCTGTGGCATACTGACAACAGTATTTCTCCATTTCTTTTAAGTTTTTAGGCTTACGCTCATGAAGGAATGCAAGAAAAGAATCATTAACAGATGACAAAACCTTATCTCGCAATAATAAGTCCATTAGACCTTCATATGTTTTCTCAATCTGAGACAACTCAACCCATCGTGTAAATGTACGACGTATCTTTGTAACAAAATCAGAGAAATCTACTCCATTTTCTGGCAACATTGTCCTAAAACGAAGACGATAGTCTTCTTGTTTTAGTTGATATTTTTTTAGTAATGCTGCCCTGACAACATCATAATTAGTCCTCTCATGTTCGTCTATTGTCATAAGAGTAGTCACTGTGTCACCTGTAAAAAATGGCATCAGTTGTTCAACATATTTTTCCTTTTTTATGTTATGCGTATCGCACAAAAATTGGAATCTATCTAGATAATCTGCTACGTCATCCTTTAAAGGATTGAAATGAGGCAATTTAATCCTACTAACAAACTCCCTTGTCGTACTCGAAGTTGTTTGCTGAGCACTCGTACTCGCCAATTTCAATTTCTCTAACTCCAAAGTTGCGAGTTTTTCATCAAGTTCCATCTTCTGTTTTCTTTCCTCATGTTCCATTTTTCTGATTTCAGCCTCAGCTTTCCTCTCCTCTGCAGCAGCCTGAGCTTTCCTCTCCTCTGCAGCAGCTTCTTTGTCTAATCTCTTCTGTTCAGCTTCTTTGTCTAATCTCTTTTGTTCAGCTTCAAATCTCCTTTCCTCCACCTGCATCTGCAATTTCTTTTGTTCAGCAGCAATATTAGCTTCTCTTTCTAATCTTTTCTCTTCAGCCTGAGCTTTTTTCTCTTCTGCAGCTAATGCTTTGTCATACTGAGCAACAACCCATTGTTCTAACTGTTGACCAGTCTTATCAAGGGCTCTCCCTTGTGTAATAAAGTAGTCCAATGTAGACATCTTGTCTACTGAGATCAGTAACTTGCAGAAGCAAATATATTAAATTATCCCACTTTAATGGGAGACAAGTCTGAAATGATAGACTTGTATACTCACTTCACTTTCTTTCACACTCTTAGTCTTGTTTATAATGTACCCAAAAAATCACCTGAGTACCTGTGGAAAAAAAAAATTCCCTTATATCCCACTCACTATGGGCACAAGTCTTTTTTATAAAGAACTTGAATATGTATTTCACCTTGTCTCAATCTTTGTAGATAACAAGTCTTTTATCAAAGAACTTGTATAAATATCTTATATAATATTATTTAACAAACTCTATATGAAGAGTCTACCTTATCAATAATATCAAAACATGACCAAGTATGTGTATGTAGACTGTGCATGACAGTAATGTAGTACAACCAAAAAAAAAAATACAAAGACAAAAATACAAAACAATACAAATGGCAACACTGTTTTAACCAAAAATGTGTAGAGAAATACACAAGAAAGGAGAGACCTACAGAATACAAACAAAACAAATCGACAATCAAAACTGAAAAGCAGACAAAATATTACAAAAACAACGTTAAGTACAATTACATCACAGCTAACATCAATAGCGACCAATTGTCACTAGCAAATTTCCAAATTAAGAAAATTTGCACCTACAGAACGCTTACAGTAAGCCTCGATCAAGTGGCATATTTACCGTAAGACCCACCAACCGAAAAACCCGCAGAAAAATACACAAAACAGTAGAAGTAACATAATATAGCAATCAATTTCAATGTGTTGCAGAACAAGTTCAGTCACAGCTGAAACTAAAATAAATTCCTTGCTCCTTGCGAACACAGAAACGAAATGTCAAACGCGCACTGAACGTCAAATCCACTGTAACATAAAGTGGTATTCACGAACCAAAGTTACTATGACCTTCTCAAATTAGGGCTTGCACATTGAATGTTTACTATTTCCACGTACTGTTTACAGACACTTGACCTCCAACAATGTAGCTTGAATGCTCTGACCTAGAAAAGTCTGTTGTTGAATGAAACGTGTAACAACCAGCAGTACTGTTTACAATAGGAACCCGCCTTCTATGCAGTTATGGTCCACGTAGCAAATGCCTAGTAGTTAACTTCAGTACATGTCTTGTTATGCTTTATGTAGCATTATAATATAAATGCTCGTACTGTTTATTTGTGTCAACCGTTGATGACCTATATCTGTCCTGTTGTAGCCAAAACTTGCAAGTGTAGAATTAGCGCTGTGTGTTACGGCTGTCCCGTGTGTAGCTTAGACCCACAGATCAGAAGTGTAATGTGTACTTGTCCTTCTTGTAACTTTCTCGACAAAACTGGAGACATCATACATGTAACAGCCAACCAGGAATGTAAATTTCTGGATCCATAAATGTCAACAATAATGTCAAATGCTCGCTCTGTTCTTTTTAAACCCACAGATCTGGTCCATCAGAAATGTAAGTTTCTAGGCCACATTGGCGACAAGAAATGTATCATAAGAGCCCACGTAACTGGTCCACCAGAAATGTAACTGTCTTTTTTCTCTTGTTGATGTGATCACTGGCCCAAGACAGTATACATGTTGTTAGATGTGTAGTGCGAGCGTATGATGAATTGAGTGTGGGTGCGAATGAAGACGCGAATGTGTTTAGGCTCGTATAGATGTAGATCCTGCAACCCATACTCTCACATGCAGTAATCAAGGATGCTTTGACACTGCAGGCATGTTTCAAGACATTTATTGACGGGAACACACATAATATCAACAGGAACAGTCAGTGTAACAAGGTCATGCTGACCTGACATCGATAGGTATACATTTGGCATTCAAAAAGGTAAACATCAGAATAGACGTGCATGGTCAATAGCAAAGTTCTTCAATAATGACAGTTCGTAGCGTCGCCCTTGGCGTCTCTGACTAAACGTGTCAGATGCCTTAGTCACTTGGACACATAGGTGCAACTTGGCACTCCCCGCCAATTGCACATATCAGGCTGTAGTATAATAGCCGGAAGCACAGGCCTCGTTCTGACGTCGGCCGTGTACTTCTGTTAAATAGGTTATCATCAACCCTGCAGTAATACTTATTGTAGATAGAAGTTCCGCCAATCTGCGGCTCCCACAATATATCTTCGTCACTGGATTTCTGGACAATATAAGACTAACAGTCTTGGATGGCTACCTCGAGCACAAATATATAAGTTCTGAAATGGCGGATCAGTGAGCTGCTGTTCACCCTAGGTAATCCTTTACATGTTCTGCCACCGAAAAGCGTAATAATGCATAAAGGTCGGTATTACCTGGAAAATGAATCCTCAGAACTAAACAAGGAATTCTGTCGTCATCCCGACGCACAGAGATTCACTGGGGGAAAACTGCCATAGCAGTTACTTCGAAGATTCTCCCCGAAAAACAATGGACTCTTGGTCCCTTCAGAAAAACAGGACCTCCCGGCTTCCCGGAAGTATATCTCACTCCCGCTTAAAAAACCTTCCCATAGGCCTACGCCGAACTGTCAACCTCTGACCCTACAGGTCAAACACAATGAATGAATAAACAAGGGAAGACAACCCCTAATCAACCTGACATCGCAGGTAAAGACACAATTATACTTATGATACAAACATAAGCAAATAACTTGACAGATGACTCCGTCGAAAATGACAGCAACAGTTACCAACAGGTCAAGTAATGTTACCAACAGGCTTTCTCAATGTGTGTTCTATCCCTATCCAGTTTCTTCATCTTATTTTTTATTTCCATGTCGATTGTCTAGTTCTTGTCATCAGTTCCACATTAGTAAACTTGTCATCAGTTTCACATTAGTAAACTTGTCATACCACCTCACTCCTTCTAATCTACGCAAATATCTATTTATGAAAGTCTGTAACCTTTTGGTTGTTGTTTTTGTTGTTCTCCATGTTTCAGAGCCATACAATAGGACTGAACTGACATTTGAATTGAAAATTCTTATCTTTGTGGTATACTTTTTTTCTCTTTATCTCCATATGTTTACGAATGCAGCGAGAGCTCCTGTAATCTGTCGTATTCTTATTTTGATATAATTTTCTGTTCCTCCAACTGTATCTATGTTACTGCCAAGCCATTTGAAGTTTCCACATCTTGTAGTGGTGTTTCTTCCACTACAATCTTGTAATTGCTTCCTTCATATATCCTTATTATCTTAGTTTTCTCCCTGTTTATTTTCACACCCACTTACTGTGATCTTTCATCTCGTATTTTAATCTTGTCTTCCATCTGATTATGTTTATAGAACAGAAGTGCCAGATTATCAACAAAATTTTAGGTTTACATCTGGGTAGAATGGAGCGTGTCGGTACCGTGATTCGAACGTGGCACGTTTGCCACGAGAGACTATCGCTCTAGCCACTCTGCCAGTCGGACGCTCTACAAGACAGTACAGATAAGATTTATCATCATCAGTCATATTTCAGCTCTAAGAAGATCATAGACCCACGACAAGTTCATGCGATGCCTTCCTATTCTGTGTCAAAGTTCAAGGTCTTTCTATATCTCCTTATTCATGTTATGTCTGTCTTTAGTTTTCTTCTCCATGTGTTCGGTTTCCCTCTATTTTACTTACTCTGTGGATTCCAGAACAAAGAGTGCTTTGTAATGCTATCAAGTTAATTTTTCTTTGTTTCTTATCCTACACAGCTATCTTCTCTCACCTCTTTTTGCAAAGAAATTTATCTGGCTCTTGTCATCAGTTTCACATTGGCGGTCTAGTCATACCACTTCAATCCTTCTAATGTGGATAAGCACCAATTTATGAAAATCCTGTACCTTTTTTTTTGGTTGTTATTTTTGTTGTTTACCGCGTTTCTTCTTCTTCTTCTTTGATCCTAAGGCGCCTACTGTCAACGCAGGCAGTGGCCATCACGCATAGTGACGTCTTCTAGGGACCAGCAGCAAACTGCTCCACTTTGTTCGGTCGGGAGCCATCCTTCGTACAGTGCCCCAGCTCAGGTTCATTCTTTGCATCTCGGCCTCCACAGCTCTCTGCCAAGTTGTTTTTGGACTCTTTCGCTTTCCTTCAGGTCACCATGTTTCAGGGTCATACAATAGGGCATCCTTGACCTTTGAGTTGAAGATTGTTATTGTTGTGTTGGTCTTCTTGTCTTCTGACTTCCACATACCTACAATGCAATAAAATCTCTGTTCGCCTTTTGCAACTTTAGTTTGAAACCATTATCTGCTCTTCCAACTTGTCTACATTGCTGCCAAGGTATGTATGTGTATAATTGCACATCGAATAATCAGTTAATACAACAACTAACAAATATATCCCCAGGTCTTCAGTTTACTTACGACAAGATTGAAGAAGCAAAATATATTGATGAAGGCTTCGATTCAAAATCAACACTCATCTACGGGGACAAGGTAATGACGCACGCGTCGTCAGGTATTATTCACTCACTGCAAGTTAATGTACAACGGGCTGATCACCCGTTTGCCAGTCACTTCGATTACGGAAACAACAGCAAATGGATTGATTTGCCGTTGCCCTAAAGACGCCATTAGGCGTGATGGGAAACAATGGCAAAGAAAACCTATCTGCTGTTGCCCTAAGACGCCACTAGGCGTAATGGCCACTGACTGCTTTGACGGTCGGTGGCTAAGGACGGAAGAAGAAGAAGAAGAAGAGAAGCAAGTTAATTTGAATATGTGATTTGAGGCGTTTCACGTCATTTTCCTTTTAAATACATTTTGTTCTTTGTTAATTCTTTTAATTACTGTTCCAAGAGTTTATTCGTTCGTTCGTTCGAACTCCAGGCATTTGAGTTTTCACTCTTTACCCTTGCGACATTTTGGGATACGTTTTTAGACTTGCAGCCCCTGAGGACTTCTCCAGCTCAGCGGGCTCAACATTGGTGCAGGTTACACTAGACTAACTAATTGGTGGAGATTAATGGAACATATCAGAATAGTAGTGACTCAAAATAAGCGTCCATGAGAACCACAGACAGCTAGATAGATCTAGATTTAATATCACATTATGAAAAGTGAGTTATCGCCGCGTAAAGTAAACACAACGACATCAAATACAACTTAAGTTCACAGTATCGGTTACAAATCAAAAGCTCCAGGTATCAAAGATTAGACAAAAATCGTGTGAGTAATAAAGGAGATGTGAATGGAAGGAATCCACTTGACAAGTCAGGAAACATCTTTTTTGATAATGGGAAACACCAAAAATTTCAGATACTTTAAAAAAAAAAAACATCAGCTTACACATAAACAATTTTTTTTTTCACGCAATGTGTTTTTGTGGACTAGTTAGAATCGCTAAGTACTACTAAGACTATTCATAGCAGATTATAGATCTGATATTCATATAGCGACTACTGCAACAGAGCGAAACGATTTCCAGTTAGGAACAGACATGAAACTGGAAGTAAATTTCGATTGGATGCTAGGTAATCGACTTTCAGTTTTAACTTGTATAGTATTGACATGATATCGTGCGTTAAAGATCAAGATGAGACAAAGAGTAAATTAATATGAAATTAATATGAAACAAATATAAAGGTATGTTATCAGGCACTCGCAGGAAATAAAGAAGTAGAACACCAGACAACAGAAAAACAACAGACATGAGTGGCTTACCCAGGATTTGAACACTGGACCTTCCGTGCGACAACCCCGCCTAGCCATGCAAGCGAATCACACTATCCGCTCTGCCATCTACGCATCATCAAAAAATGATGTTTCAATGGCAGGTCAATAGTGCGAACCACAATACACGACACCAGAAGTCCTCCATGGGCAGTTCAGCCTATTAATGACGCAATCACTTCTGTTGTATTTCTATCAAGCAGTATAGGGCGAATCCAACAAGACCCTTAGGACCTTAATACTGTGTCCAGTAAATGATAGTAGACTAGAACAGTGAGAACAGGATAGTGGGTAGGTTTGGTATTGTACAAACATTTATTACAAATAAGGGAGGGAAACCTGAGGCCTGTAAACAGTAAATTAATATGAAATTAATATGAAACAAATATAAAAGACGTCACCAAGCATGATGACCACTGATTTCTTTGTCAGTCATTGGCACCGGATCCAAGAAGTAGTGGAAACAACAACATATATAACCTAAATAACATATAACCTAAATAACATATAACCTAAATAACATATAACCTAAATAACATATAACCTAAATAACATATAACCTAAATAACATATAACCTAAAACCGGAGAAGACCAGACGCAATTTTTCGCACTGGATAAGAAACCAATGATCAACCTTAGACGCTTCCCTGCAAAGCAGTAAATAAAAGAATGGATATTATGGCAAAATATAATAAAAACATGTTTATTTACAGAATATGAAACCTGTTGATAGCATCATCAGGCAGTCCTTGGTCTGGAATACCCCGGGCAAGAGGGAGACAAAGGGACACATGTAGAGGAGCACTGACGACAGACGTGAAGAAGAGAAGAAGAAGATATGTAAAGACGTTGAGCAGATGGCACGTGACAAGAAGACTTCGCACGCGGTTTATTAGAGGCCTACTCTCTTGGGGAGTTGAGGGGTGATGCAGAAGAAGTCACAACATATTTTCTTGCACGTGTATGAAATGTTTCCTGTTTATTTCAAGACCTGGAGTGTCAATGGGCTAGAGACCTACTCACCAATTAGAGAGGACGTCTTTGACCTTGAAAATCCTGTTTCCTCCGATGCTACAGTGTTTTATGAGTTGTCTCTATTGTTCAAGTGTAATGGTAAGTAATAGCAAGTGCTTGTATGTCGCAGTGCAATGATAAGGTAGTAGCAATTATAAAGACAAGTAGTAGTAGACATAAAGATAAGTAGCAGCAGGTGTAATGATAGATTAGTGGTAGCGAGTGTAATGATAAGTGGTAGCAGGTGTAATGATAAGTGGTAGTAAGTTTAATGATAAATGGTAGCAGGTGTAATGATAAGTAGTTGCAAGTATAATGATAAGTGGTAGCAGGTGTAATGATAGATTAGTGGTAGCAATTATAATGATAAGTGGTAGTAGGCATAAAGATAAGTAGTAGCAGGTGTTATGATAGATTAGTGGTAGCAATTATAATGATAAGTGGTAGCAAGTATAATGAAAGATTAGTAGTAGCAAGTATAATGATAAGTGGTCGCAGGTGCAATGTTAGGTGTTAGCAAGTATAATGATACGTGGTAGCAGGTATAATGATAAGTGGTAACAAGTATAATGATAAGTGGTAGCAGGTGTAGTTATAAGTGGTAGCAAGTATAATTATAAGTGGCAGCAGGTGAAATGATAAGTTGTAGCAGGTGTAATGATAAATCGTAACAAGCATAATGATACATGGTAGCAGGTGTAATGATACGTGGTAACATGTATAATGATAAGTGGTAGCGGGTGTAATGATACGTGGTACCAGGTGTAATGATAAATGGTAGCAGGTGTAATGATAAGTGGTAGCAGGTGTAATGATAAATTGTAGCAAGTATAATGATAAGTGGTAGCAAGTATAATGATAAGTGGTAGCAGGTATAACGATAAATGGTAGCAAATGTAATGATAAGTGGTAGGAAGTGTAATGATAAGTGGTAGCTAGTATAATGATAAGTGGTAGCAGGTGTAATGATAAGTGGTAGCAGGTGTAATGATAAGTGGTAGCAAGTGTAATGATAAGTGGTTGCTGGTGTAATGATAAGTGGTAGCAAGTGTAATGATAAGTGGTAGCAGGTGTAATGATAAGTGGTAACAGGTGTAATGATAAGTGGTAGCAGGTACAATGATAAGTGGTAGCTGGTGTAATGATAAGTGTAACAGGAATAATGGTAAGTAGTAGCGGGTGTAATGATAAGTTGAAGGAAGAATATTGGTAAGTGGTAGCAGGTGTAATGGTAAGTGGTAGCAAGAATAATGGTAAGTGGTAGCAGGTGTAATGGTAGATTAGTAGTCGCATGTACAACGATAAGAGATAGCAGGTGTAATGGTAAAGGATCGCAGATGCAATAGTAAGAGGTAATGTGGTGCAATGGTAAGAGATGGCAGATGCAATGTAAGTGGTGGTTGATGCAATGGTATGTGGTAGTTGGTGCAATAGTATGTGATGGTTGGTTTAATTGTAAGTGGTTGGTGCAATGGTAAGTGGTTGGTGCAATGGTAAGTGGTTGATGCAATGGTAAGTTATGGCTGGTACAATGGTAAGTGGTGGCTGGTGTAATGGTACGCTGTGGCAGATGCAATGGGAAGTGTTGGCTGGCGCAATGGTAAGTGGTGGTTGGTGCAATGGTAAGTGGTGACTTGTGCAGTGGTAAGCGTGGCAGCTGCAAGAATAGAAACATTGTCGAAGGTGCAATGATACATTGTAACAGGAGTACGTGGTTGAGTGTGTAATGGTAAGTGGTTGCTGATGTAATAGAAAGTGGTTGCAGGTGCATTGATAAGTTGCGGCAGGTGTAACATTAAGTTGTTACATGTGCAATAGAAAGTGATTTCAGGCGCAATGGTAAGTGGTTGCAAGGGCAAGGGAATGTGGTTGCAGGTGCAAGTGTATGTGACATACACACAATATAGCCCATTGTTACTCCCAAAAGGCCTTAGTATGTGAGAAGATGCTGGGAAATCGGATCAACTGCCATCTCAGCAAAGAAGGTCGGCTGCAATTTATCTTAGTGTCTTCTGTCTGTTGTCTGGATGGTACACTCAAACAGCCATGTCAATAAAGAATGTTGGTTGCAATGGATCATAGTGTCCTCTGTCTGTTGTCTGAATGGTACACTCAAACAGCCATGTCAATAAAGAATGTTGGTTGCAATGGATCATAGTGTCCTCTGTCTGTTGTCTGAATGGTACACTCAAACAGCCATGTCAATAAAGAATGTTGGTTGCAATGGATCATAGTGTTCTCTGTCTGTTGTCTGAGTGGTACACTCAAACAGCCATGTCAATAAAGAATGTTGGTTGCAATGGATCATAGTGTTCTCTGTCTGTTGTCTGAATGGTACACTCAAACAGCCATGTCAATAAAGAATGTTGGTTGCAATGGATCATAGTGTTCTCTGTCTGTTGTCTGAATGGTACACTCAAACAGACTCTTACCAATCTGTTTTTGTATGTTATCTTCTCACTTATTGCAAGGAAGATAAAGCTGACCAAGTAAAATAAAAATCTGCAGATAAAGCTAACAAAAATGGAAATGTATAGAACATGGCAATTCAAGCTAAAAAATGAAAGGTCATAGAACAAGGACAACAAAGCTAAACACGGAAGGTTATAGAATGTGGAACAGGTTTGACATTTCCAAGAACGTAAATAGGTATGCGAACCATGATACTGAATATACTTAACAACTGACCATTGTTTCCTCTCATTGCACGTTTAGTTTTCTGGAGTTTATGACAAGACAAACAAATTAATATGACGACTGTCCCTTCAGGCATATCACAACAGACGACTAAAATGTAGATGTGCATCAGGCTGACATCCGTTCATGGAAAATAACAAATTTCTGTAAAAAAAACCAAAACTGAATGAGTACTTGACTGTTTGATGCAGGCTGTCTGCAAAAGAACCAGTTCAGTAGAGGCATCATGCTCCATCAGCAGCGTTAAGTTAAAGGAAAGAGGATGAAGGCTACTGGTCGCTAGAGTTTATTTAATACATGTATTTTCTTGACCTAGCCAGCAGCACAAGCTCACATACTCAGACGGATGTCTTCATCTAACCACTTCATGTGTTGTAGTTGTGATTGTATCTCCTGTTTCTATTTATATACTACTCGTCAAAAGTCAAGGGCCACTTATAAAAACCTTGGTTGAAACCATAAAACAAATCTGATATAAACGTAATTGGTATCAGTCAAAACGGCATTTATTGAATACCAAATTGACATGCCACGTAAAGAAATGGAAACACACATTCAAACGCAATGAAGCTGTGAAGTGTGTCACCCACCTTTTCAAAAGTCACACAATAGATATTGGACAAATAGACATTTCAAAATCGGGTATGACCACCGTTTGCAGCAAGGCATTCAAGACAGCGTAGACGCATCGAGTCCACAAGGGTCCGAAGAGTATCCTGAAGAACAGCTTGCCATTCCTGAAGCAGAAATGCAGTCAGCTGTGCAACATCCATTGGCAGGGGGTGATTTGTTGACAATCTTCGACCAAGGACATCCCAGAGGTGCTCAATCGGAGAAAGGTCAGGTGAATGGGCTGGCCACGCCATCCTGATGATCCCGTGTTGCTGAATAAACTCATTCACCACACGAGCTCGATGGAGTCGAGCGTTATCATCTTGGAGGATAGCATTACCACCTATGGCCTCCAGAGCAGGCTGAACAATTGGTCTCAAGATTTCGTTCTGGTATCTTGGACCGGTCAAGTTGCCTTGGATGATGTAGAGTGGGGTCCTGCCTTGTCTGTAGAAGCCTCCACAGACCATGACAGAACCCCTACCATAACGATCCACCTCTCGAATTGTGTCATCAGTAAATCGCTCTCCTGGTCGTCTCCAAACTCGAATCCTGCCATCATTGAATGACACAGTAAAGCGAGATTCATCAATGAAGAGAACTTGACTCCATTGTTGCTTTGTCCATCGGATGTGCTCGCGACACCAAGCAACACGGGCTCTGCGATGAGCAGGAGTAAGAGGGATTCTGACTGCAGGACGTCGAGCAGCCAGTCCAAATTCATGTAAACGTCTGCGAATGGTGCTTTGACTGACATTAACGTTTACAGTTTGTCTCAGCTGACATCTTAGAGTGGAACAAGTCACTGTTCGATGGCGCAGGGCTGACAACAAGAGGTACCGGTCATCATATCTACTGGTGCATCTAGGACGACCTGGCCGGTGGCGATCCTCCACACTTCCTGTGGCCTGAAATCTCTCCAAAATTCTTTGGATAGTAGAGTGTGACACTGCAAGCCGTCTAGCAACCTCACGGACAGATAAACCACTTTCAACCCACGCTATAGCCCTCATTCTTTGTAAGGTGTCAAGATTTCTTCTCGGTGGCATGGTTTTTGCAAGTGATGAAACTACCCTAAGTCTGCTGATTGTAAAACAAATTAAGAGTGAACTCTGTTCACGAAAAGTCGCCATTGCACGTGGAATGTCAATCAGCACGATTACTTCACCTGTTTGGTTGTACGGAAGTTTGAAAAAAACAGATTAAAAATGTGAATTTATGGTCAGCAAACCAAATTGCACGTGATCACCATGGTTGTAGGTGAGTTGTTTTTATGCTTAACGTGCATAGAGGACTGTCATAGGAAAATATTGCACCCATTTTTACTAAAAACTTCCTTCATTTAATCATTCTATGCGCTTATATAAAAGTGTATTGAAAATAATAGGATGGCCCTTGACTTTTGACGAGTAGTATATTTCGTGTGATTCATTTACCAGTTTCCTGACCAACGTTTACCACCTCCTACGACACGCTTGATTGAAGCAGTAACCATAATCGTTATCGCTACCGATTAGCTCCCCATCAAGCATTCAACAAATAAACTTCAGACATCTTGCCCCGTGCTAGCCGACGAAGATCTTTCTATATCTTCTTTATCTGCTTCTTATGTTATCGTATGTCTAATTCTGTTCTCAATGTCTGCGGTTTTTTTTTTTTCTTTGGTGGTTGGTGAGTCTTTATATTTCTCTTACTCTGGGTATTCATCATCATCAGGTGACATCTCCACACCGAAGGTCGGCTGCGATGGATCTCCAACGTCTTCTGTCTCTTGTCTTGATGGTGCACTCTGATAGGCTCTTTCCTGTCTCTTGTCTTGATGGTGCACTCTGATAGACTCTTTCCTGTCTCTTGTCTTGATGGTGCACTCTGATAGACTCTTTCCTGTCTCTTGTCTTGATGGTGCACTCTGATAGACTCGTTCCTGTCTCTTGTCTTGATGGTGCACTCTGATAGACTCTTTCCTGTCTCTTGTCTTGATGGTGCACTCTGATAGACTCTTTCCTGTCTCTTGTCTTGATGGTACACTGTGATAGACTCTTTCCTGTCTCTTGTCTTGATGGTGCACTCTGATAGACTCTTTCCTGTCTCTTGTTTGATGGTGCACTCTGATAGACTCTTTCCTGTCTCTTGTCTTGATGGTGCACTCTGATAGACTCTTTCCTGTCTCTTGTCTTGATGGTGCACTCTGATAGACTCGTTCCTGTCTCTTGTCTTGATGGTGCACTCTGATAGACTCTTTCCTGTCTCTTGTCTTGATGGTGCACTCTAATAGACTCTTTCCTGTCTCTTGTCTTGATGTTATCTTCTCACTTATATCGCTGTCTTCCTCTTGCACGTTGGCCTTCCACTCTGCCTTCCATAATGGTCTTCTGTGTGGTGTTATGTCTTTATAAATGACGAAATTATGTTAGTTGTCTAATTTTGATCTCTTTCATTAATTCTCTTTTCATTCCTAGGTTTTCTAAAACCTCTTTACTTGTGTTTTTTTCAATTTCCACAAGGCGTGGCCCATTCATCTATATGATATTATGGGTATTATAGAATAAAAAACTGCGTATGTAATTCTACCAGTTGATTTAGTCAGTGCGTTTCCTATCCAAGGTCAGCAAATGTTCAACTCTTGTTCTACTGACACCTGTCCGTCTGTTCTACTTTGGCGATCGTGCCATACCAATTCAATCCTTCTACACTCATTTATGAAGTTATTTCCAGTTCTCATTTTTTTTCCCTCGTCTTACAGAGCGTTGCAATAAAACAGCCATGACAGTTGAGATGAAGATTGTTATTTTCATATTCTTTTTTTCCCTAGACAACCTCCGAGACCAAGACAGGGTCATTTAATAAATAACATCCATTTTATTTTCATCTCAGTTTTTTTCTTCTTCAAGCACCACTGTTGGCGTAGACGATCATGTCTGTCCATAACTTCATGTCTCCAGTACTATTAGTTAATTAGTAGCAATAGCCCGTCAATAATGACGGAAGTAAATAAAAAACTGCAATATATTTTTGAAATATTTTTTAATTCAATATAAAAGTTCTTTGATGATAACATTTTTTGTGAAAGTGCGTGGATTTGTTTCAAAGAATGTTCCCGGAAACAAAAAAAATTTTTTTTGCACAAACTTTCCGGTTTTCATGATTTGTTCCACGGGTGAGGGCGACATAGAGCTGGCCGTGTCCGATAACAGGTTCAGGAAGGAAAACTCCTACGTGATCAAAAGATTGTCCTTGCGCCTTATTGATCGTCATTGTAAATGTTAAAATCACTGGGAATTGACGTCGTTGCATCCTAAATGGCAAACTGAGCTCGTTCGGTTCTAAGTCAATGCGAGGAATTAAGACTCGTTCTCCCTTATTACTGCCAGTGATAATTTCTCCATCAATAGAATTCTGATGCAAGACTTTTATGACCAAACGCGTGCCATTCAATAGCGCGTTTTTTTTTTTTTGCGTTCAGATTTCGCAATAGCATGATACATGCAGCAACCTGTAATTTCAGCAAATGCGGTGGCATTCCTAATGGGCACTGCTCGTTAAGGAACTTGGTTGGGAAATCAACTGCGTCGTTGGGATCATCGGAAATCATGGTATCTATGCCCCAATAAACCGTTTTATTTCCAGCGAGTAGCTCCAACAATAAGTCTGCAATACTTTAAATTAAAATTTTGTCTTGCATAAACAATCAAAAAATTACATTTTAAGGTTATTTTAAACAAAATGATGAGTTAAATCCGTTTCCGGAATGAAACTGGGTTCTACAATCAAAAACTTACATATTATTCTCAACTTTGTGGCCTCTAATGCGTTTCCTACTTTGTTTACTAATTGCCCATGACTCACTTCCAGATGACAGGATTAGTTCTACATAACACTGAACTATGTGTCTTATACCTCCATTGACAAAGAGTTGCTGCCTAAAATACATTTCATTTTCTTTGTTTCGTATGTTCGTCAAACACAGAGCGGAACTGTAAAGATGCCCAGATTGATTGTGGACACGGGTATCATACTCTGCACAAGGGAGTTTGCCAGTGTGTCTGCCCACCTGAATTTGATCCTGCATCAAACTGTACATCATTGTTCAATCAATGTATGTTATTTATCAACATTATTACTTTCTTCATAATCATTAGAGTAATCATCATTCAATATTATTGTAATTATCATTTACATCATCACCCACATCGCAATACAATTATTATTATCACAATTACCACCAAGAATATTATCATTATCATCCACTTCACTTATATCAAGATCATTATCAGCATTGTCATTATAATTAACCCTAGGCATCCCACGAGCCAAATGGTGAATCATAATAAGGTGAATTAATCTCCTAAGAGCTGCTAGGCACGACAGCTGGTTATCATCAGTTTCCTCAGGTCTACACTTGACACGGAATAAAACAATCACACTTGTTGTACATATGTCTACACGTCATAATATTCTGCAGCCAATTTACAATATTATATATGTATTATGAGATATTTATCCTGCATCAAAGATGTAGAGAGATAGAAAATTAAGTAGTCTGGCCATCTCATGCGTACAGAACCCGATAAATTACCACAACACGCCTTTAGTAGTAGGTGATCGGCGTGCACGGCACGAGGCAGACAAAGTGGCAAGTGGACATACAACATCACAGACGTCCTACAACAACATGGCATCACAGCAGCCAACGCGGCACACTTGGTTTAAGAACGCAAACCTCAACTTCCCACTAAAGTCACGCTAACACTGGACCAAAAACACAAGGACGTGTGAGATCTTCTCTCATGTATTACTTTACTCATTCTTTTTGTCATCCATGTAGGTGCCTTCGTGAAGCATGAAATAGTTCATCTCCCATCACCATTACCTTATCAGTAATATTACACTATCATCAACATTACCTTATCAGTAATATTACACTATCATCAACATTACCTTATCAGTAATATCACACTATCATCAACATTACCTTATCAGTAATATTACACTATCATCAACATTACCTTATCAGTAATATCACACTATCATCAACATTACCTTATCAGTAATATTACACTATCATCAACATTACCTTATCAGTAATATCACACTATCATCAACATTACCTTATCAGTAATATTACACTATCATCAACATTACCTTATCAGTAATATTACACTATCATCAACATTACCTATCAGTAATATTACACTATCATCAACATTACCTTATCAGTAATATTACACTATCATCAACATTACCTTATCAGTAATATTACACTATCATCACCATTACCTTATCAGTAATATTACACTATCATCAACATTACCTTATCAGTAATATTACACTATCATCAACATTACCTTATCAGTAATATCACACTATCATCAACATTACCTTATCAGTAATATTACACTATCATCAACATTACCTTATCAGTAATATCACACTATCATCAACATTACCTTATCAGTAATATTACACTATCATCAACATTACCTTATCAGTAATATTACACTATCATCAACATTACCTTATCAGTAATATTACACTATCATCAACATTACCTTATCAGTAATATTACACTATCATCAACATTACCTTATCAGTAATATCACACTATCATCAGCATTACCTATCAGTAATATTACACTATCATCAACATTACCTTATCAGTAATATTACACTATCATCAACATTACCTTATCAGTAATATTACACTATCATCAACATTACCTTATCAGTAATATTACACTATCATCAACATTACCTATTAACAACTTTCATCACTTTCATCCTTCAACTTCCCAAGATGGATGGTCCTTCGAAAAACAATTATGACGCACAGGTCTTCCGGTACCTTCGTACAACAGCAATCAAGAATTTGTACATATTTTGGGCAATTGGAAAGAATGCCTTTGAGAAAATGTCCATTTTCTGTGCTGTTGCCATACGACAATACCACTTTATTAATACCTGTTTGTACTAAAGACGGGCCAACGGCTTCACACATTGATTGGGAATCCTGGCCGCCAGGTGGCGCTTTCTGTATCATCAAACCGAAGAGCATACCGTGCGGCGGAGGTAACTCTTTTTTGTTGACTAATTTTATTAATGTCAATGAATGAATACCCTTTAGCTCCCTAAGGAGCATAGGCCTTTAACAAACACATGCCAAGTCTTCCTGTCATGTGACATCAGCTCAAGCTCTTTCCATGTCATCCTTAGCATTTTCACTTCTGTCTCAAGTTCTCTTCTCCGTGTTTCTTATAATTCCATCAACATGTTTCATCAGTGTGCTTCCTATCGATCTCCAGCGCCTTCTTTTCTTGATTATTTTGTTATTGGAAGAAAGAAAGAATTGTAAGAAGATATCGAGAGAATGACTTTAAAAAGATAAACAGGAAATGCAAGTTATAATTAATAACTCATCCATTATATCGTTCGCGAATTTATATTTGTTTGTAAACGGTGTGACGAAGTACTCGTTTGGTCTGGTTTGGTTTTAAGGATTGTCTTCATTGCTCGCATCGATGTTCCTATCTCATCACTTAGATCACACAAGGAGAATCTCAGCACAACATACCAACTCTGTAGCACCGCCAAGAATCCCAATGTGTGCATATAGGAATCACACATTCTATAAATATTTTTGTGGTGGATAGGTCTCTAATTTTTGAATTTTGCTAGGGCAGCGACCTTACGACCTACTCTTTACAATTTCCCACTGTCGTGTGATTTTTTTAACGTGCATACGGGACCTATTTTTTCCGCCCTTATCCGAGAAGGCTAGGCATCCGATCTCACTACCCAGGAGACGGGAGTGTAGTATGACATATTAGGACCACTGGTTCTGAAGAAAAAAATGCTATAAATTATATTCCGTCTACTGTGAATCGAACCTGGTACCTTTAGAATTGGAGGCGGACGCCATACGTCTCAGCCACTCCGACCCATGACCTACGACCCACCACCCACGACGAATGATCAGAGGCTGTACTGTTTAATGATAACTCACCACCAATTTTTATTCTATGCAAAAGAATGTATGGGACATTTATTGTCTGTTTTTAAGTGAGTTTTAAAACAATAATAAAACTTGGCACCTAAAACTTGTTGCGTCTTTCTCTTTTAATTGTAATTTGTTTTTTAGTAAGACATGCCCAATTATCTTTTTTTGTTTGACACAATCGTTTATATCATCATTATCAATATCATCCTTGTCTTTTTTCGTTCCTTATGAGGCACAGAGTCACCAATACAGATAGTCATCCTTACAGGAATGTGACCGCTTGGCATACACTACCATTTATACGTGTTATAATGCTACATAGAATAAGAATAACAGACTTTAAGCAGATGAGGCGTTTTTGCAAAAAACGCAGTATAAATTTTAGGTTCAGATGGCAGTCACGACGAAGAGAGGCAAAGATAGTGCAGTCCCAGAAAATAATATTGAATGCGTGTTTTGAGTGGAAAATTGTGTGAAGTGAGAGCTGCTATTTTGGTTTTTTTTCCATTGTTGATGGAAAAGAGAGATGTCACAAAAGTCGAAAAACAGAAAGACGTATGCAAAATGTCGAAAACAGAGAGACATGTGTAGAAAATTGTAACGTGTGAAAAAAAAGACGGAGTCGTGTGAAAAATGGGGGGAAAAGGAAGGAGCTGCATATAAAAGGAGAGATGTGGGCGATAGGGCATAGATAGTTTATAGTTTTTAGATTTAGAAGAAGGACATTACAGATATACCAGATTAGATAGATAGAAGATTTTTTTGTTAGGCAGTTTTATAGTGTTTAGGTGAACTTCGTTTTTGAGATTATCAAGACAAGTTTTGTTTTTAAGTTGACAAGTTTTTATATTATTCTGTTGGATATATATTTTTCCTGTTGGATATATAATTTCCTTGTGGATATACTCACTATTTTGTTGAGCGTAGAAAACGATCAAATCATTGTAAAATTTGCAGTGCTTGTCTAATGACGACCAAATAAACTCTGATTGAATTTTCTACATTGCTGTGTTTTATTTGGAACGTACAGTTGGAACATTTGAAAACCATTATACGATAATGCTTATCACTAAACCTAAAAGGGTAAGAACGAACTTGGGAAGAAAAATAAACTTTAGTCAAGAATCTCCATCTCAGGCGGAAGGCCTGTAACCACTTGAACAGAAACGTATAAACAATTAGCTCTCGTCAATATATTTACCTGCGCACAATCAAGTAACTGACGCGGGCACAGGAAACCTGCACCAAGCATTCATTCCCCATGTCTTGCACCGTTGGTTTTTGTGACAATTCGTTTTCCAGCCACATGCACCAACAACTGGACAGGCCTGGGTCAAATTAACACATTTCAAAACTGTTTTCTTATCGAAAGTTATGTTTCCTAACTAGTTAATTGATATAACTTTTGTTTATTTATTTCGTTTTTTTTTTTTAATAATTGTTTTTTCTCAGGCTTCCTTAAACATGACTAAACTAAAGCGAACTCAAGAGGATGGCAGGAAATACATCAGTGGAAATATAGAAATATATACTGCTTTAACAAAGCAAATACACACACACACACACACACACATATATATATATACATATATATATATATATATATATATATATATATATATATATATATATATATATATATATATATTTATTTATTTATTTTTTTTTTTTTTTTAAATGCAGAATAAAAGCATATACTTCTGATACTTAATTGGAAATAATCTTTAATTTCAGGGCGCCCCATCAAAATTAGGTCCAAATCGGGCCCCGCAATTCCTAAACCCCGCCCTCTGCACCAGCACATACTATTACTTTCTAAATTATAGAGAATGCTATAGCATTAATAATAATAATAAATTCTTTAAGCGCCAAACACGGCGCATAAGGCAGAAACCAGTGCTCTCCAGGTTGTTCGTTGTGACGCCACTCCTCTTAGCTCTTGCACATTATTTAGGCCCAACGTTCTTCCTTCTCTTATTATTGTTCTTCTGAGTGTTTCTTTTGGTCTTCCTTTTTCCTCTTACCCTCAGGAACCCAAGTGAGCGCCTGTAGTGGTATTCTGTTGTTTTGCATTCGTAGGACATGACCGATATATGACCATCGTCTTTTCCTTATATAGTCGGAGACATATTTCTGCCTAGAGTCTTCTCTTATTTGTCGATTAGTCTTGAATTCTTTCCAACTGATGTTCATGAGTTTTCTAAGACATTTGTTCTCGAATGTATTCAGCTTGTTCTCCAATGATTTTGTTATTTTCCAACTCTCACAGCCGTATGTTAACACTGAGATAACATTTGAATTAAACAGACGAAGCTTGGTATGTATATTCAATGATCGTAATTTCCAAATGTTAGATAATCTATTGAAGGCGCTAGCTGCCAAAGCAATTCTAGTATGGATTTCTCTTGTTGTGTCACCATCCTGAGTCATTTTACTGCCTAAATAATTGAAACTTTCAACTTTCTGTAGTTTTTCCCCGTTCAAGATGATATCAAAGGTCTCGTTAGAAAAGTTCATAGCTTTAGTTTTAAAGGCATTTATTTGGAGACCTATTTTAACCGAGAGATGACACAAATTATTTATTGCTTCTTGGGATTGTCTTGGTGTTGAACTTAAGAATGCTACATCATCTGCGAAATCCAGGTCCCCCAGGAATTTTCCATTTGTCCATTTTATACCCAATTGTTCATTGTGGGTATAGTTTCTCATAACCCAATCAATAGCTATTCCAAAAAGTAGTGGTGACATAATACAGCCTTGTTTCACCCCTGTTTCTACTGTAAACCATTCTGTATTCCCTTTATTTGTTCTAACACAACATCTTGCATTGTCATATAGCGCTTTGATTATATTCACATATTTTGTTGGAAAACCATAGATTGTAAGTATCTTCCACAATGATGGGCGGTGTAGACTATCAAAGGCTTTTTGAAAATCGACGAAGGTGATAATAAGTGGCGATTGCCTTTCCACTGATTCTTCTATAATTGTTCTTAGTGTGAATATTTGATCAATACATGATCGTTTCGGCCTGAAACCCGCTTGTTCTTCTCTGATCTTTTCGTCAGCATGCAATTTAAGTCTTTCTAACATCATGCAACATAATAATTTTCCAGGTACTGATAATAGAGATATACCACGCCAGTTATTACAGTCTGATAGATCACCTTTCTTCGGTAACTTTACAATAATACTGTCTTTCCATTGTTGTGGTGGTTGTTCTTCTCTCCATACTTCATTTATAATATCTAAAATTCTCAAGAGGTTGTTGTCATTAACTGCTTTAATCATTTCCCCTGAAATTTCGTCAACTCCAGCAGCTTTAAAATTTTTTAATCTTTTAACGGCTTGTTTGATCTCGTCCAGCGTGAATTCATCGCAAGTTATTGGCAAGGTGGTTGTGGGTGTTTCATTATTAAAATCAGGTGTTACTGTTGGTGGTGGTCTGTTTAGCACCTCCATGAAGTGCTCAGCCCATCTCTTCAATTGTTCTTTTTTCTGTTGGTATTGAATTCCCTAATTTACCTTTAACAGGTGTTTCCATAGCAGTAGGCTGGTGACATAGTTGTTTTGTAATTTGATAAAGGCACCTACTATTACCAGTTCTTGCAGCATTTTCAGCTTCTACGGCCAGTTCATTGATGAAATGTCTTTTATCTCTTCGAGTTTTTGTCTTCACTTCTTTATTTAACAAGTTATAAGTTAGTTTGCAAGATTCAACTGCATTATGTGTACTTGCCGCTAGTAGTTTAAGTTTTGCTGTTTTCCTTTCTTGTATTTTATCCCAAGTATCTTCTCTCATCCATTTTTTCTTTTTATGTACTAGGTATCCGGTGGTCGCTACAGCTGCTTCTGTCATTGCTGTTCTCAGTTGTTCCCATTTAGTATCGATTGTCTTGGTGGTGATATCGTTGTCAATTTTGCCTAAAGCATCGAAATAGTTGTTCATTTTAACATTATATTCCTTCTTTATATCATTTGATTGCAGTCTGTGTACATCTATTCTTCTATTTTTATTCGGTTGGTATAACTTCTTCAGTTTAATTCTCAGTTTAGCTATGCAGAGGTTATGATCGCTTCCGATCTCTGCACCTCTGTATGCTCTGACGTCTTGAACTGATGAGCGAAATTTAGCGCTTATGCAGAAGTGATCTATCTGGTTCTTAGTTCTGCCATCAGGTGAATTCCATGTTATCTTGTGGATATTCTTATGTGGAAAGATGGTGTCTGCCACAACGAGGCTATAGCATTAACACTGATATAATGTGCCTGTGTACTGTTTTATTTTCGCAGCTTTCAGCGAGTTTACAGTATGGTTTCAATCCCTGGACACCGTTAAACACAATGGTAGTCTAGGCGATGTGGTCATCGGTGGTAACAACGTCACGATGAAGCTGTGCTGTAAGAACCAAGAACACAACGCCCTCGTCATTGACCTACCAAACAGTCAACCCTTCAGACTTTTTGCTATCGGAGCTTGCCCGAGAGTTCGAGGTATTGTACTGCTACGAACCGTTTGTGGTTTCCAGGTGATGCGTGACGCCATATGATGATGGATGGTATCCGCATGTCTGGTTTTGTGTAGTGTGTAGATGTGTTCAGTCAAAACAATGTTCATACAACAATAACAGGGCAATCCACATAGGACGTCAGTAAACTCACGACGTATAAAGTCAATGAGTCTTGAAACAGCCGTTGACGTTTTTCTTCATTATTTATTGTGGACGCCACAGTGACAAAATGGTTACGCAAATGTGTAGGCACATCAAACAGTCATTATCACAGCAACATTCAATACAGCAATAAACGGTAGACAGCATTACAATGATGAGTCAGATGCATGTTATATTTCATAGTGCTGTAAATGTAGTCAGGTGGAAAACTCCATCCTTTTCTATAACAGCCAGGAGATAACCAGATGTATGAGATCAGTTCACTCTCCTTAGTTTGACTTCAGCAAGACAGACACGTCTGCCGAAGTATAAATAATGTCCTCAAGAATATTCTCTAGATAATAAAGGTTTTCTAAACCTAGTTCATTTAACAAAGTAGCAAGTAATGGTCCTTGGTACATGCATCAACCGATGCAGTACAATGCAGCGACATGTGAGCTGGGAAAGAACATCTCGTGACGACGACTTTCGGAGACAGGCTATGAATCGAAATCGCTCACGACCCAAAATCGATAGAGTTAATGAAAAAGTCAATTTACCTTGCTTTCATGAAATACACAGAAATATCACGCCTCCCGACATGTGGGAAAACACTAGAGGTATTATCTCGACTAAACGAAATATCCATAAGAGGACTACACATCCCTGACAGAACAAAAATAGCGGAGATCCCCTCTTCAACGAGGCATCTCTTTCGCCATTCCAAATCGCTCACTCCCACTAGTGGTGGGCGGAAACCGATCGACAAACAACAAGACAAGTCATGCGCAGTCCAGCGCAAAAATGACCACAGCTCAAAAGTTAACTGCATTCGATACCAACGCGAGAAGACAAATGCTTACCGAGAAAAGTGACTATAAATTACAAGCAGTTGTTGCCCTTGCGTTATAAAACAGATATTGAAATAAAACGATGTTGCGAGAATTTATCACGCAACATATCACCACCTCCTCCCGATAAAAAAAAAATGTGGAACATATTTTTTTTTTCAATATCAAAGAGCAAGCGATAAGCGGCTCAAAACGCACGAATTATGCGCTGATAATTAACTAAATTGCCAAACAATAGGCTAATTATAGAGTGTCTGGTGAGGATATACCTCAACAGAAAAATAAATATGTCTCAAAAAATATTCACATCGGGGAGGTGTCACCAACACACATCACGTTAGCATGTAAACACAATATACGTATGCAAGTTACTATAATCATCATTAAACAGCATACTCTAATATTGTCTTTAAAAATGGATGTACAAATCTGATAGGAAAATTTAAATAGTACATTCTTTGACATGTAATGACATAAGTACATAGTAAAGTTAAACTACATGACGATCCAGGACATATGCTCTGGTATTCCGAGGGTAAGTACACAATCTAGAACTCGTAAGGTAAGTCCTCAGCTCAACAATGACATTCTGAGAAAGTACAAGCAATATAATGCTAATTAATAACTAATATGCTTCATAAGGTACAATACATTATTAATAATTGTGGCTGTTTAGTAAACTAACGGCCCTTATATTAACTACTCAGTCCTCCATCATTTTAAAAAACGAACAGAAGAAGATGACAACAAAGCACGATAGTGTGTACATATAAAGTAAGTACAGATGTGCTAATATATTGTAGAAATATAGGTGTGTTATGACTCTGTAATATATGGAAATATAGGACAGAAGTATTAGTTGGAGTCATGTGGGCATCTAGACAAAATGTCAGCCATCACATTATCCGCACCACGGATAGCTCGTACCGTGAAGTGAAAAGGTTGAAGAGCTATAGCATATCGAGTGGATCTCGAACTCTTCAAATTCTTAGTCTGAATAGCTGTAAGAGCTTTCTGATCAGTCTCTAGAATGAAATGTGCGCCCAGGAGGAATCTTTGTAGCTTTAGAATTGACCAAACCATCGCTAACAACTCACGGTCTAAAACCGAGTAGTTCCTCTCTGCCGCATTTAGTTTTCTAGAAATGTACATAACAGGATGCAGAGTATTTGCATATTCTTGCATCAGTGCTGCTCCAATCCCAGCGGATGAAGCATCACTCCGAAGAACAAAAGTCCTATCAAGAGTAGGTAATCTTAAGATGGGAGGAGAAGAAAATATATTCTTGATTTGGTCTAGTGAAGATTGGCATTCTTCAGACCAACGGACCAGATTAGGCGAACCTTTCTTCAACAATGTTGATAGAGGTGCCATGATCGAAGATAAATTTGGAATAAATCTCCCATAAAATTGAATTAAACCTAAGAGACTCCTAACTTGTTTCTTCGTTTTAGGAACAGAGATGTTCAGTATTTTGGAAGTATTGTGGTCTTCTGTCTTCAAGAGACCATGACCAACACGATGACCCAGGAAAGAGATTTCACCAAAACCAACAAAAGCTTTAGAAGGTTTTGCTGTCAAATTATTATCACGTAGAGTGGACAGTAAGTCATATAACCCTAAATAGTGATCTTCCCAGGTATCACTGAAGAGACAGATGTCATCTAAGTATGCGATGACATCCGAACGATGTGACAGAATTCGACGCATCATGCGAACGAAAGTGGCAGGGGCGTTCATGAGACCAAAAGGCATAACATTCCATTGAAATAGACCCCTAGGTGTAGAAAAAGCAGTAAGAGGTTTGGCATGCTCTGCTAAAGGCACTTGCCAATAACCTTTAGACAAGTCAAGTTTAGTGAAGAATCTAGAATTAGAAAGTCTAATCAGTAGATCTTCTAACAAAGGCATCGGTTCAGCGTCGAACTTTGTGACCTGATTCAATTTGCGATAATCAACGCAAATTCGTATGTTCTTATCCTTCTTCCGGACAATAACCATGGAAGAAGAATATGGTGAAGTCGATGGTTCAATTATATTTAATTGAATCATTTCATCCAATTCCTTTTCCACTTGCGACTGAAAGTGTATAGGAATAGGATACGGCCTAACCCTAATTGGATTATTGTCGGTAAGAATTATGTCATGTTCTATGACATCTGTGTGTCCAGGAATGTCAGTGAGAACATCCTGAAATGTTTGTAACATCGACAAGTCTCGTCGATGTTCGTCACCAGAAAGATTAGGAGAAACAGAAACGTTTTTCCAAGATTCCGTGGAATGTAATGGAACCACTGGAAGGGGAAGGTTGACATCAGAGAAGGTAGCTTCCTCATCCTGAATGACAGACAGGGATGAATAATGACCGTGAGGTGCAGGAGCATCATCCGTTGCCTGGAAAATAGGCAGCAAATAGTCCGGACGTTCGTGAAATTCCGAAAGCATGTTTATGTGGAAAGTTTTATGCTTTCCATCAATATCGACCACATAGTCAACATCGGAAATCCGAGAGACTATTGCATACGGACCTTTCCATGCAATAAGAAGTCTATTTTCCCTACTGGGGAGTAGGACGAATGCTTTGTCACCTGGACAAAGTTGTCGTAGACATCTATTCTTGTTAGCAAACTGCCTTGCCTTCTCTTTAGCAATTTCTGATGAAGCAGTTGCTAGCTTACATGCCTCAATGATCTTTTGTCTAAGAGCAATGACATACTCATATGAGGATTGAGTTTCATCGCTAATATCATCGGCAGTGATGAGATCGTGTAATAAAGACATAGGGCCGCGTGGACGCGCGCCAAAGACAAGTTCGAAGGGAGAAAATCCTGTGTGTTCATTAGGGACTTCTCTATAGGCAAAGAGAGCCGCGGGTAAAACCCTGTCCCAATCTTGAGGATGATCTTCAGTTATCTTACCAAGCAAAGTCTTGAGCGTTCTATTCAGACGCTCAACTAACCCATTAGACATAGGATGGTAGATACTACTGAGAGATCGTTCAATATGTAAGGTAGACATCACCTGTGACATAGTGTCAGATATGAGTTGAGTGCCATGGTCTGACAATATTTCTCTGGGGAACCCCAAGCGAGAAAATATCAACCAAAGAGCATCTGCGATATCTGTAGTAGATATGCTCTTAAGAGGAATAGCCTCTGGCCAACGTGTGCACATATCGACACATGTAAGGATAAACTGATGTCCTCTGGCCGACTTGACCTTAAAAGGGCCAATAATATCTATGGCCATTTTCTGAAACGGCCGAATAGGAATGTCAGCAGCCTGGATAGGCGCAGCATGTCGTGGTCCTCTAGATTTGACCTCCTGACATACCTTGCATGATCGGCAGTAAATACGAATGTCCTTATTGACAAAAGGCCAAAAGAAAGCCGCAAGGACTCTCGACTTCGTACGGGCAAAACCCATATGTCCAGCACATTGCGAGTCATGAGCATGTTGCAATATTTGGACTCTCATGCTCTTGGGAACAAGAATTTGCGAATGTGCCGACGTAGTCGAATCTTGTACCATACGTACAAGTACGCCGTTTCTCATTGCAATCCAAGATTTTCTATTTGTATCCTGATTCGGATCACCTTTCTTCGCAAGAACGAAGAATTTTTTTAAAGAAGGATCTTCTTCTTGCAATTTTATGAAAGAGTCACGAGTAATTACTAAGTGACTATCTTGGCTATCAACTTCATTATCACTATTCAGTGAAGTTTCGGGTGTTTGTAGAGCTTGTGCTCTTGTAACTACTGCATTTGTAGCTTGCATGTTATTATCTTCCCAAGCAGCAATCTGCTGTGGGGTACACTCCCTAACTCCGTGAATACGACCAATAATAAGGTCCGCAATAGGATTAGGTAAGAGACAAGCATGCACATCTCCAGTAAAGAAAGGAGTGGCAATGCGAATTACAGCAGTAGGATATTTTTCTAGAGTGCCGCCAAATGTGACACATTTAATAACCCTTCCTGTAGCACAAGATGGATCTACAAGCGATTGTCTAACACCAATAGTGGTGCATCCGGAATCGAAAAGTAGTGAGACCGGAGTATCATTAACAAGACCCTTATGTAGAATTAAAGAACCCCTCCCGTCATGCGCAACAGCAGCAGGAAGAGCGGGAAGTGGGTGACCACAACTCAAAGTAGTTATGGTACCTGGTTCGAATAAAGTACTGCATTGGGGGCATTTGTTTGCTCTCTCAAAGTCAAAAGCAGAACTAGTGACAGCGTCAAAGTTTTTACTATCAACAACATGATTACAGGCTCCCTCAGTTTCCTGTTGTACAGCATTAGCCTGCTGATATCTCTTTTTTTTGTGTTGAGATCTACCCCGACTATTATTACCTCTGAAGTTATCAGAGTTATTATTATCTCTGCAGTTATTATTATTGTCTCTATTGTAATTGTTATACTGGTTCGAATTCCAGTTTCCACGATTACTATCATGTTCACATTGATGCGAACATCTATTTGTTTGGTTCTGAGGTCTTCGGCAGGAATAACCTCTATTACCATATCCTCTTTTGAAATGCCTATAATTATTAGGGTGATAGTAACGACCACTATCAGGTTGTCTCCAATTCTTCGACGAAGAATCACCATGAAATTGATTTCCATGATTTTGACAGAAATTACCGCTACTCTTTCTATCAAAATTTTGTTGGGATCTACGAGCAAAGTTTTGGCCATACGGAGCTGCCGAAGCAACTGGTAAACCTTCTTTCACCTTAGAGTTACCCATGGTTATGTGTGGGTGCGCAGTTACGTATTGGCAACAGAAATCTTCCATTTCTTTTATTGTTTTAGGTTTACGTTCATGAAGGAAAGCAAGGAAAGACTCATTGACAGACGACATGACTTTGTCTCTAAGTATTAAGTCCATAAGTCCTTCATAAGTTTTTTCCGTCTTAGATAGTTCAACCCATCGTGAGAAAGTAATGCGTATTCTTGCAATAAACTCGGAGAATTCAACTCCATTTTCAGGTAACATGTTTTTAAATTGTAGACGATAGCCGTCTTCGTTAAGCTGATATTTCTTTAACAAAGCGGCCCTGACAACCTCATAATTGCTCTTGTCAGGTTCATCCACCATATTTAATATACTTAGAGCTTTACCTGTCAGTATCCCTGATAACTGATAAACATATTTTGCTTTGTCTATGTTATGAGCTGTACATGCTTGTTCAAATCTGTCCAGATAGAACATTATGTCATCACTGGAAGGACTAAATGTTGGTAACTTAATCTTAAAAGTATCATTATTAGCCTTCCCAGAAGATGAACCCTTGTTTGAATCATTACCATTACTCATGCTCGTCAATTTCAATTTCTCCAACTCTAAAGCTAAGAGTTTTTCTTCATGTTCCATTTTTGCTTTCCTCTCATCAGACTCTCTTTGTAACTTCCTTTCTTCAGCTTGAGCCTGCATTTGAAGTCTTTCATTTTCAGCTTCTTTTTCAAGTCTTTTATTTTCAGCTTCTTTTTCAAGTCTTTTATTCTCAGCCTCTAGCTGTAGCTTTCTTTCCTCAGCTTCTGATTCCCTTTTTTGTTTTTCCATTTCCATTTGGAATCTCTTTTCATCCACCTGCATCTGCAGTTTCTTTTGTTCAGCTTCCATCTGCAGTTTCTTTTGTTCAGCTTCCATTGCTTTATCATATCGAGCAGTTGCAAATTCTTCTAACTTATCACCAGTCTTCCCAAGCAATTTACCCTGCTCAATAAAGTGCTCAAATGTAGACATGTTGTCTAACATATGAGTCCAAAACCTGAAATAATTAACTAATTTATTTCAAACCTAAGTGTAACAAGTATTAATTAAGCACTTGTATATTCACATCACATTATATTATCCCAGTCTCTGTGGGAAACAAGTCTCCAATCAAAGGACTTGTATATGAAATATCAGCACTCAATTCTTGATCATAAGTGCACTTCTCATTCAATAGTGCACGACACTATTCATCATTCATTTATCATCAGTATAGTAGTAACAGTGCATTAGCATAGCCCATTAACTAATTACTATAACTGTAAACAATGACTATGTAAACACATGCAGAATGTAAACATTGAAAATGCAAACAATACAAACAATGTAAACAATAACAATGTAAACAATAACAAAGATCAGCAACAATACAAAAACTTTCGCAGAAATCAACTAAAAATAAAGCAGAAATTAATGAAATATCACAAAAAATGTGACGATATCTGCGATAGAATTAAACAAAATACATGACACCACAGTGTATAAACAAAAATGTTGTATGAAACTAAATTATAGACAAGAGTAGGCTAACAAATACAAACAAATCACAACAAAACTAAAGAATGTGAAATAATAACGAAAACAATATTAAAACATGTCATCACAGCTAACATAAATAGCAACAGAAGTCGCTTAGCAAATTCCAGTATCGGAAATTTGCAAACCCTACAGAAAACGCTCACAATAGACGACCTCTATGACGTGGCATAATCTAACGGAGACACCACCCAACCGAGAACCCGCTGAAATATAAACATATAAATATACAAATAACATATAAACATATAACATATAGAATGAGATGATACACAGAAGACTCAGCAGAAGTATAAGGGCACAGTTTACATACAAACAGGCCACTTAACTTAAAGGCTTCCAATCGTAGAACAGCAGAAAAACGGATGTCAATCAACGTCCTAAAGAGCGAAGCTCCAACGATGATGGCACATCTGAACTGCTTCCACTGCTAACACGATGGTACAAGAGCTTCTGAAATACTGTGTGTTGAGTTGTTTCGGCACTTGACCTTCTAATCCAAAAGTAAGTTGATGGCCACCAAATGATGCGTGATGCCATATGATGATGGATGGTATCCGCATGTCTGGTTTTGTGTAGTGTGTAGATGTGTTCAGTCAAAACAATGTTCATACAACAATAACAGGGCAATCCACATAGGACGTCAGTAAACTCACGACGTATAAAGTCAATGAGTCTTGAAACAGCCGTTGACGTTTTTCTTCATTATTTATTGTGGACGCCACAGTGACAAAATGGTTACGCAAATGTGTAGGCACATCAAACAGTCATTATCACAGCAACATTCAATACAGCAATAAACGGTAGACAGCATTACAATGATGAGTCAGATGCATGTTATATTTCATAGTGCTGTAAATGTAGTCAGGTGGAAAAACTCCATCCTTTTCTATAACAGCCAGGAGATAACCAGATGTATGAGATCAGTTCACTCTCCTTAGTTTGACTTCAGCAAGACAGACACGTCTGCCGAAGTATAAATAATGTCCTCAAGAATATTCTCTAGATAATAAAGGTTTTCTAAACCTAGTTCATTTAACAAAGTAGCAAGTAATGGTCCTTGGTACATGCATCAACCGATGCAGTACAATGCAGCGACATGTGAGCTGGGAAAGAACATCTCGTGACGACGACTTTCGGAGACAGGCTATGAATCGAAATCGCTCACGACCCAAAATCGATAGAGTTAATGAAAAAGTCAATTTACCTTGCTTTCATGAAATACACAGAAATATCACGCCTCCCGACATGTGGGAAAACACTAGAGGTATTATCTCGACTAAACGAAATATCCATAAGAGGACTACACATCCCTGACAGAACAAAAATAGCGGAGATCCCCTCTTCAACGAGGCATCTCTTTCGCCATTCCAAATCGCTCACTCCCACTAGTGGTGGGCGGAAACCGATCGACAAACAACAAGACAAGTCATGCGCAGTCCAGCGCAAAAATGACCACAGCTCAAAAGTTAACTGCATTCGATACCAACGCGAGAAGACAAATGCTTACCGAGAAAAGTGACTATAAATTACAAGCAGTTGTTGCCCTTGCGTTATAAAACAGATATTGAAATAAAACGATGTTGCGAGAATTTATCACGCAACACCAGGGTATCTCATTAATCAAAGAAGTGTCTAAGATCTGAAAAGTTAAGCACGTGGACAGCTTGTTTTTTAAAAAAAAACAAGATAATGTTAGATTACCCCAAACAACGTAATATTTACTGCTATTCGTAATGTGTCTACTGTTTCCATCCAGGAATGAGAGAATATGTGGGATTAGTCGATCTATACACACAGCAGAAATCAACATCAGGTGAAGTTGGACTGCAGTTCAACATCTTTTCTAACGAACTACAAATATATCAGTGCTACTTCCTCCCTCCGGTATATGGTAAGTATTCACTTCAAGAAACGTATAATCATGATCATCACAATCATTACCTACCAACCTTCACATCGAGGGTGAGCTGTAAATGGATCTCCAACGTCTTATGCCTCTTGTCGTGATGGTAAACTCTGACAGACTTTTTCCTGTCCATCTCTTGATGTTATCTTCTCACTTATAGCACTGTTTTCCTCTTGCACGTTTGTCTTCAATCCTTCCTTCCATTGTGGTCTTCAACAAGGTGTTATATTTTTGTATACAGCTTTAATATTTTAGCCGTCTAACTTTGATCTCCTTCATTAATTCTCTATTCACTTCTAGCTTTTCTTCAATCTCTTTATTAGTTTTCTTCTCTTTCCACGAGATGTGTTCACATTATTCTATAATAAAACATCTCGAGAACCTCAATATTTTCGTCCCACTTGTTCATTGTACATGTTTAACACGCTTACATTTCAGTGATAGATTAAAGAATATATGTTCATTTTACTCAGACTAATAGTAATCAGTGTGGGTCAAATTATTGGTACCAATTTTTCATTGAATTTGGTGACTATGAAAATGTGTTCAACAAAGAATCACTTAGGACAGTGATGATGATCATGATAATGATGATGGTGAGGATGATCATGATAATGATGATGGTGAGGATGATCACGATAAAGATGATGTTGAGGATGATCATGATAATGATGATGATCATGATAATGATGATGGTGACGATGATCATTGTCACAGTATAAATATTATAAAATATTAAGTTGGTCACGCTGTAGAGTGTCAACCTTGTTATTAATTTTAAAAGTTTGATCATGTGACCTGGAAGGAAGTGCGCCCGAATTATTTTATGTGCAAGGGGTGAATGCCGCACTTACATTGAATGCAGTTGTTACCAGTACGTAAGGATGACTGTACTACATATTCTAATTATGCAAGTATTTGTACTATTGTTGCTGATGTCCAGGACTATGCTGTTGAGATTATATGTATGGAACTGTGACCCAGACTTCTGTCAAGTTATTTCATTCGCGTATGTACTGTCTTGAGTGTCAGTCCAAGTTATATTCCATTGTAACGTTACAGAGGTAACATATTCCATAGGTATCAGTATGTTTAACATAAGCCGAGTCACAGATGCATGAAAGTAATACATATATGTTACGTTTCATTAAATTACACTTAAAAACAGGTAATTGTACATTTTATACGTATTTTAAAAAAAATATTAAGTGGAAAAAGGCATTTGGAAAATGTCAAATAATCACAAATATTTAATAAATGTGCTGTTGTCTATTGTGTCCCATTATTTTTTTTTTTAAAACAGGAGTTTGAGGAGAATTACATCCCTTGAAAACAAATTGGCAAATTTTAAACTTCTTTAAGAAAAAAATACCTATTTACAAGCACTGTAAACAAAGGGTAGGCATAAATTAACGGTAATTTTTGTCAGATCTGTAAAAATATGTAAAATAACTTCTGAATAAATGAAATGAGGTCCAAGCAAGATCGTCTTTCTTTAAATGTACTGGAAATGCTGAAAGATTAAAAAGTTGGCTTTAATTATCTCGCCGATATTGTTTTGACGGGTATACTTGCTCGTGTTGGACTAAACCTATGTAATGCGAAGTCAGTAATGCTGTATGATTCAGAGACATGGCATGTCTCAAAGAGTATCACCGCCAAGCTACAGACATTTGTAAATAGATGTCTCCGACAGATCCTCCGTATAAGGTGGCCAGATGTAATAACAAATATAGAGCTAAGGAAAAGATGCGGGTAACAGCCAATACAAACAGAAATTAAGGTAAGAAAGTGGGGATGGATAGGACATACACTCAGAAGAGAAAAATCAAGCATAGCCAGAATTGCCCTTGACTGGAACCCACAGGGGAAAAGAAGAGTGGGGAGGCCAAAGAGAACTTGGAGAAGAACTGTTGAAGAACTTGTTTCACCTCTAGGGAAATTGGAATGACTTGGGTACAGCTGAAAAAGACAGCCCAGAATAGAAATCGATGGAGAGCAACTGTTTCTGCCCTATGTTCCACAGGGAACGAAAAGAAATGATGATGAGTGTGACCACGGGACACAGATGTATTGCCGCAGGGCGTAACAGCGGATGCATCTGTAGGTTTTGCAGCCTGCAGGTATGGTACATTCTGGTAATTCAGGTAGTAATAGTGGGACATGTTTCATTCTTCCGCAGGCTGTAATACAGATGTTGTCCTGAGCAGTAGACAAAGATCTAAAACGGTGGTCACTCCGGGATTTGGCGTAGCTAGAGAGCCGAACAGAAGATGTATATACCATTTCAAAGTAAGATTTACCTTGCGCAAGTGATGGCAAGGTAGAGTGAATATATGAGTGATTGCTTAATGGACAGACATATAGACAGACAGATAGTCAGATGAATGGATAGATAGAAAGACAGACTGACAGACAGAAGATAGACAGATAGTGTCACGGATTGCCTCCCTTGCTTTGCAATAGTGGTCCAACAATGGCCAAAACTCATGAGTATCTAAATTGGTCGTCAAAGGCGTCTACCTTCGCACAGGATTACCCTTAGCAGAGATGTAGATAGAAGGGTAACAACGCTTCTACCTTAAGGGAGTGTAGATAGAAGGGTAACAACGCTTCTACCTTAAGGGAGATTTCAAAAGAAATTTGCAGCACTCAAGAACAATGTTGCATTGGGCTGAACAATTGTTAACTTATATCTGATCCGTCGCCTTTTGTGAAGGATGTGAGCAAAGGTTTTTAGCCCGTTCAAGCCCCCAGCTGAGTTAATTCAGCGAATTTCTTCTTATAATGGTATAGCTCTGTTTAGAGGTGAAAATATGTCTAGATGTATATATGCATATTAAATAGTCGTGCTCTTACGTTTGCTTTAATACAGGTAATAACTGAATCAACTATGTTTGTTTAGTTTTAAAATAACAATACTGAATTAGTCTTGAACGGGTTAAAATAAATATGGAAAGATTAGTGAAATATTAGATGAAAGCATCTTCATAGAGACTTAATAGGGGAGTGATAAAAGTATGTTTTGCTGATGCATCTTTTACAAGAACTTAACTCTAGGTGAGTCCTGTCGCATTGATTTCCGTCACTTCTTTTTGGTGATAGTAGCACGCCTCCACATAATTCGTCCAATGTAGGCGGTCAGTGTTGATGCTCTTCTCTCACACTAGTGGCGTAGTAACGTTAGTACCTCAAACAGTCTGATAGCTTGTAACCACGAACTTTTTAGACAAAATAGAAAGAACAAATGTTTCTGCTAAGTACACTGAGTTGGAAGCTTAACAGGCACATCCTCTCGCTGGTCATGTTAATCTCTCAGAAGAATTAAATTCTTGAGTACACAGCGTAGCTTAAGGAAGATGGTTACAAATCGCCAGTACTCTTCTGGGTTTTAAACTGGGAAAATGTGTCTGGAAAGCGCGAATAATGATTTGTGCCTGAACTAACATTAACAAGTTACACATATCTCACAAAATGAAATGATACACTTGAGGCACATGTGATGTAATCATCACTCATCACTGCTCCATTCGGAATCTGGGTCACCTCTGCTGTCGGTTTTCCGCACGACTAGCAAGAAACAATCACTAGCGCTTGCTGTAGGGGTTCATGAATATACTATTTTCATATGTTGAGGTTGCCAGCCTCATATATAACCACTAAGCAAGAAAAACATGTCACATTCACATTTGCAAAATAAATATTCACTTCTTACCCCAAAAATATGGGAATCTACAATCTCCTCGCATAGGTTAGAATGGACACGAGCAATTTAGGTTATATGCTCTCGAATCACTTGGCCTGAGAAATTCCTCTTATGACGGGTGTTCTGTGAATCACTTGGTCTGGATATATTTTGATTCCTCTTATGAGGGGTGTTCTGCGAATCACTTGGTCTGCAAATATTCTCTTATGACGGGTGATCCAATTCCTTAAGACTCCAGTCTTGTATTTATAAATGTGGGTTTACTTTTTTAAGTTTTAAAGTTTCCCAAATACTTCGAGCTGTCCTGGTCCTTTTAAGTTTTTAGTCTTTGTATTTATAAATATGCGGGTTTACTTGTAAGTTCCAAAGTTGCCCAAGTACTCGATCTGTCACATAATTATTGAATTCTAGGTCCGATCCTTCTTTCTCTGGCTTTAGGGAGTTGCTAATTTGACGTTGCAATGCAGTCTGTGATCTGTGTCTCCACTTTTTCTATATTATATCTCTCATTATCAGTTCAAATCCCAGAGTGTACTTCCCAGCAAACTTGCCAATGAGAACCAAAGTATATTCAGGTTCTCAAATCAAACCAATGGTAAGCTCTTTAGCACTATCTGGGTTGGAGTGTTTTAATTCAAAATATCTCCCACGTGTTTAAAATATTACATTTTAAAATTCCATCGCGTGACCTCTTTTAAATAATGCGGTAATATTTCCACCAACTCACAAACAAATCTGGGAACTTATTTGATGTCCAGATGCTACCTTCAAATATTGTCTTTCCCAGACAGGTTATCGGTAATACTGATACCGAGACGGGCCCAGCTGAAACGATTATCTCATTATCGCCTGTGTTTCCGCACACCTCAGACCTAATGTCTCCTATTAAAGGTGGCCGGCGACTCATGGAGATGAACATATTATCGCTGTCCTGTGATAATGACTGGGTACTTTTACAATAATACCACAGTTCAACTGACGGAACGTAAATACGTCTGGGGAGTGGTCACTGTAAAAGAATGTAAGGGCAATAAATGGGACGATGAGTGAGAAAAAAGAAGAAATGAAGTGGTACTGACAGAGTGGATGAGAGATAAAAATTGCATGACTGATTTCGTCACAGATAGATAGATAGATAGATAGATAGATAGATAGATAGATAGATAGATAGATAGATAGATAGATAGATAGATAGATAGATAGATAGATAGATAGATAGATAGATAGATAGATAGATAGATAGATAGATAGATAGATAGATAGATAGATAGATAGATAGATAGATAGATAGATAGATAGATAGATAGATAGGCAGGCAGGCAGTTGGGTGGGTGGATGGATGGATGGATGGATGGATGGATGGATGGATGGATGGATGGATGGATGGATCGATCGATCGATCGATCGATCGATAGATAGATAGATAGATAGATAGATAGATAGATAGATAGATAGATAGATAGATAGATAGATAGATAGAGATAGATAGATAGATAGATAGATAGATAGATAGATAGATAGATAGATAGATAGATAGATAGATAGATAGATAGATAGATAGATAGATAGATAGATAGATAGATAGATAGATAGATAGATAGATAGATAGATAGATAGATAGATAGATAGATAGATAGATAGATAGATAGATAGATAGATAGATAGATAGATAGATAGATAGATAGATAGATAGATAGATGGATAGGAAAACAAGAAATATGTTGAAGGAAAAAAAGAAACGTTGTGGAAGCGTAATAAAAGGTATGAAATAAATAAAATACGACAAAGACACGAAAACTACAAGAACTAGATCTGATTTAGATATTCCTATAGATGATACAGAGTTTGCAATTGTCGGGTTTATTTAGTCACTTCGCGTCTGCTAACCGTTTAAATCATAACAGCATTGTCTCCTCTGATGTCGTGTGGTCCTGCGTAGTTCCCGGGGGGTGGGGGGGGGCTCTCATGAGGCAATGAAAGAATAGGACTTCGGCTCCCTCAGGCATGTCGTACCAGGCGACTGATATCAGAGTTTGCACGGAGCTGACAACCTGATTACGTAAAAGACATGTCTACATAAACCATGGCAACAAGACTATGAGAATTATTTGTGCAGCCTTCCTGCAATAGAGCCAGCTGTGGTATTGACTCCATGCTCCATAACAAACGAAAAGAAAGAAGAAGAAGAAGATGATTATGATGGTGATGAACTCAGTTCATGTTTTCTCTTTTAGGTACCAAGAAACTCAAAAATAAGGATCACTTTTAACGAGTATGATTTGGCCGCAGATGATACATTCTATGTCAAGCGTTTCTACAAATGGCAGGAACCTCACAGGTAAAGTCAGGCAGCACCTCGCAGGTAAATTCAGGCAGATCGTCACAGGTAAAGTCAGAGAGAATCTCACAGGTAAAGTCAGGCAGAATCTCATAGCAAAGTTAGACATAATCTCACAAATACAAACAACCAGAACCTTACAGATAAAGTCAGGCAGAACCTCACAGGCAAAGTCAGGCAGGAACATCACAGGCAAAATCAGGCATAATCTTTCAGGTAAAGTCAGGCAGTAACGTCACAGGTAAAGTCAGGCAGAACCTCACAAGTAAAGTCAGGCAGAATCTAACATGTAAAGTCAAGCAGAACTTCACAATTAATGTCAGCAGAATCGCACAGGCAAAGTCAGATGTAATCTCACAGGTAAAAACAGGCAGAACCTTACATGTAAAGTCAGACACAGTAAAGTCAGGAAGAACTTAAATGATAAAGTCAGACTGAACCTCACAGGTAAAGTCAGGCAGAACCTCGCAGGTAAAGTCAAACAGAACCTTACACAGACACAATCATAAGGTACACATTCTTGACATCCTCAAAGATATCTTTACGTATTCACTGATAAAAAGACGGCAGGTATTCAACAGGCGTATAAACGCATCTTTTACCTGTAGCTCCGAATCGAGCATAGGGGTTCAATGAACTCCAGCAATATCTTGTTGCCTTGGCCATTATTGTTGAAGTTGTTTTGTATTTTGTAAAGTTTATACATGATGGGGTAATCTGCCCAGTACCCAACCCTCCTTACCTATCGTGAAGGAAGGCGTGAAAAGCCAGTAATGGGAGGACTGGTCACACCACATCATAAAGCTTGAACTAGTATGGTAAAGTCTCTAACACTTCACTCCCCTATGGCAGATTCTGCTATGGGACTAGAGTTACCGTTACTTGTTAAGGCGTGGACGGTAGGCTGCAGAGTTACTATCCTTTCGGGCGCAGGTTACAGGGGTGGTATATAGACATTCGCCCTGTCTGGTTTCTGGAGGTTTCCGAAGAGACCATAGAGGCAATGGAATACTGATTTCTCAGGTGTGTCGCTACTAGGCTTTGCTCCCTTTGTTCTCATCTTCGGGATAATCTTCGACCTTAAATGAAGAGCGTGCTCTGACCCTACGCGTACAATGGAAGACTTTTCTAAAACTTCACGAGTTCTGATTATGTGAGACTTGGACACTCAATAAAACAGTTGCAAAAAAGATTACATCATTCGAAATGAAATGCTACAGAAGGATGTTGAGAATACCCTGGACAGAAAAAAAGACCAACAGAGAAGTACTGCACTCACTAAACGTACAGGAACATTGGCTCCTAAATACCATCGCAATAAGGAAGCTGAAATTTTTCGGTCATATAAAAAGACATAATAGTCTGGAAAAAACAGTGATGGAAGGCATGGTCCCTGGAAAAAGGGGAAGGGGTCGACCTAGACGACGGTGGACCCAGGACATCACAGAGAGTCTGAACTTGTCTTTGGCTGATGCAGGTCGACTTGCCCAGAATCGTGATGCGTTCAGAGCAGCTGTAATGGAGACAACTTTCTGGAAAGAATACGTCACATGATGATGAATCTGTTTATGTTTTCATATCATTATCTCACAAATACAAACCCTATTTAGGGTTTAATTAATTTTCATTTTTTAAAATTTGTTTATCTATTTATATGTTAATTTTGTCAACATTATTTTTTTCGTGATTATAATTGGTTGCTGTAGATGTGAGCATGCTGTTACGGTAATTTTATAATGTTGCATTCTTTTAAATTAATTATTAAAATGCATGTGAGAATAAATGAATGAAATATAAATGATGGGGTCAAGAATGAGCGGGATGTTAGACTAGCCTTCGAGCCCAAGTCTCAATTTATTTACTCCTTTCTGGGCTCATATAATACGGTGGTTGGGAGGGAGGAGGAGTGGATGCGACAAGAAAAATCAGGACGATCCAGCTAAAAGCTGGACATCTGGTCATCCTAGTCATCATCATCATCATAATTTTCCTGAAGCTGGTCTTCCCCCCCCCCCCCCCCGCCCCTAATGCCTCTACCAATCATTCACTCTCTCTTGCAGCTGTAGTTTGTTTTGTAATTTGTTGTACATGATGAGGTTGCCAGCCTCATTTACAACCTCAAATTAATTGCCTTGCACGACATCTCATAGGGTGCAGAAGTCCTGCTCATGCTCGTCCTAGTATAGACAGTCAAACATATGAAAATATCAAATATGCGTACAAACAATTACACAGGTTTTAAATGCGAGCAAAGTCAGTGTACAGCCAAACAGACAGCTCAACCCCCACACACACGAACACACACTGCACAAACATACAACAAAGCCAAACACATTACATCAATGCACGTATATATAACCTTTTTGAGCCATGGACTACTTTGATTGTCCAGTGATGGGCTACGGACCCCTTTGATTGTCCAGTGATGGGCTACGGACCCCTTTGATTGTGCAGTGATGGGCTACGGAACCCTTTGATGGTCCAGTGATGGACTCAAGACCCCTTTGATTGTCCAGTGATGGGCTACGGACCCCCTTTGATTGTCCGAAGAAGGCTACTGACCCCTTCTTATATATACAACATATACATAAAAGCATATTTAAAAATTATACATACAAATAATATACTCTATTACAAAAAAGAAATCATTAAGCCTACTAAAACATTTATAACAATCTGTAAAAAAAAAGAATACATTTTTAAAATGTAAAAACTTTGATAATTCCATAAATAAATTAAATGTTTAACAATCGTATAACTTAAACACATTGAGTATTAATTTCATTTAAATTTTAAACCTAGAATCATAAAGAATCCATGCATGGAACCCCAGGGGTAGAAAACCTCCCGACTCGTGGCACTTCACCATCCGTCAGTTAGTGGGCCTGGTGTGACCTCCACCAATGTTGAGCTCGCTGAGTTGGGGAAATCCTCTGGGGTTGCGAGAAATCCCAAAGAACCTATCCCCAAATTCCGCAACAGTAATGAGAGAAAGCTCAAATACCTAGGGTTCAAACGAATTGGCCTCCCTAAGGCTTCGTGGACCACATTTTAAGAAACAGTACTCTAATAACAATCCCAGGTGCGTGTAGCCAAATTTGACATTCATTTCTAGAATCGACAACTCCAAATGGCCATATCAATTCCTGAGTGAGGGTGACTTTCTGATTATGGAGTACTGGTCTTCCTGGCAGAATGCAACAAACAAAGGCGCGAATTTTACTGCAGACGTATTACTACGTAAGTACATCCAGTTTATATACGTGTCGTCCATTTCAATTACATTGAAAGTTTTGTTACAATGGCAGTATTAAATGTAAGTCACGTGAAAAAAAGTGTCCTGCGTGGTTCTCGTGGGTCTTTGAACAGTCGAAGAAAGAATAGGACTCATGTACCCTCAAACGTGTCGTACAAGGCGACTAATATAAAGTAATGGATGAGGGTTGACAACCTCATTATGTACATAAAATTGCCACAGGAACCACCGCTACAAGATCATGTGACTGATTTGTGCATGCTTGTTGCCAGGAGACTTGTCACGTTGTGGCTCCATGCTCCGTAAGGAGAACCAAAAAATAATGACAATAATGATGATATGGCGAAGGTCATGACCTTTATAGCCGGTGTTTTATTCTTAAATTCGTCCTGGATTATCACCAGATTCAAATTGAATTCAGTGTAATAAGTTCAAAACACTATCACTACCTGGGCAGGATTACAACTTTACAATGACTAACTCAAATTTTTAGAAAATGAGGAAAAACATCAAGGACAACATGGTAATTCTGTCAACAGGTTTCCTTAGTGTGTGCCCTTTCCATATCCAGCGCCTTCTTCTTATCTCTTCTTCCACTGGCACTTGTCTGGTTCCTGTAATCAGTTCCACACTGGTGACCTTGTTGCACCATTTCAATCTTCCTATTCTACGCCAGCATCCATTTATGAAACTTTGTATTTTTGTTGTTGTTGTTGCATAACTTTCGAGGAGGCAAAGAGTTTTATCATAATCAGATACAGAAACAAATGAGATGCAGAAAATCCAGGTCACACACAATATGATGCATACTATCAGCTCAACAGAAGAGAACAAGTGGTAATCTTCAGACTCCGCACTGGCCACAACAGATTGAGATACCATCTTTTCAACAAGCTGAAGATAGGAACTACCGATCAGTGTAACTGTGGCACCGATAAAATGACTGCTGAACATCTGCTTCAAAGTTGCCCAATATATGCGGAACAGAGAAAGCGCATATGACCGACACCTGCACCATTCGTCGAAAAGCTCTACGGAGATTCAAATAGCTTCAGACTGACTACTGCTTTCTTTGAAAACATACAAGTGGACGTCTGAGAGTGTACGAAGAAGAAGAAGATATATTTCCTTACTGAAGTTCACTTTAGTGTTTTTATGACTTCATTCCATCACTTTTTATTACAGCCGAGGATTTCTGTTACAACCAAACTAGCAGGGGAGAAGACTATTTCGGTGACACTTCTGTGAGTGAAACCTATGAGGGTTGTCTTCCTTGGTCGGAGGCCACTGACTGTACAGACTTTCCAACAGAAGGGTATGCATAAATGTCATCAAATGTGAGTTTAGATTTGTCTGACAGACAGATAGATAGACAGACAACAGATAGACAGACCAAAAGTTGAATCTAGGCGGGGTTGTCGCACGGAAGGTCCAGGGTTCGAATCCTTGGTAAGCCACTCATGTCTGTTGTTTTTCTGTTGTCTAGAGTTCTACTTCTTTATTTCTTACGAGTGCCTGAAAACATAACTTTATGTTTGTTTCGTATTAATATAGGACAGACATACCGGCGGACATCCAGATGGACGAACATACAGACGGACCATAGATAGACGGAAGATAGACAGAGACTAACAAACGGACAGACAGATAGACACTCAGACACTTAAATGAATGAACATATAAATAGACAGACAAACATTCCGGCAGAAAGACAATAAGATAAGCGCACAGACAGCTGTCTGTAACTCTTACAGGCCGAAACGAGGCTGGTAGCGTACTTCCGTAAACCCCTTAGAAGCCGAGATAACGCTCATAGCGTCACTTTTATCTGTAGAAAAGGCTAGGGAGCTGGGTGTGTTTGATGAGTTTAGTGAAGATGATTTCTTTGGTGATTTCGAATTTGACGTTAATGAAGAATCTAGTTCTAGTGAGGAGGGGGCGTGGTCACAGCCAGGCCCTAGTGCTACAAAACGACACAAAGTTTTGACCAAATCATCTACAAAAAGGGAGAAACGCATTACTACCAAGGAGCAACAAGGTACAATTGATGGTGAATGGATTTCAGTACCAAACATCAGTATTACAGAGACCCAAAACGCATGTAGATTTCATCCCAAATAGGGTCGCACACCAGGAGTACACGGTGACTTAGGTTTTAGTGAGGCATCAACTCCATTTGACTGCTATAGGACATTGTTTACTGATGACATTGCAAATTCAATAGTACATTCTGTAAATGAGTATGCAAAACTTAAATTACTTAAAAATAATCCATCCCTAAAAAGATCAAGATTTTCAAACTGGACAGCACTATCAAACTATGAGTTGTTAAAATGTATGGCCACAATAAATACTATGGGCATTGATCCCAGACCTTCTATTAGAGATTATTATTCATCAGAAACTGATTGCCTTTATGCTCCATTTTATCACAAAAATTTTGAAAGAGATAGATTTTTGTCTATCTACCAAACAATGTTGCATGTGGGCAAGCCTGATGCTGAGGGGAAAGTAAAGTGGAGCCATTCATCAACTCTTTGATTGAAAATTTCAATAATGCCTTTACGCCCTTTGAAAATGTTTCGGTTGATGAAATGATTGTAGGATTTAAAGGGAGATGGAAATACAAGCAATTTAATGCAACTAAGCCTAGTAAGTATCATATAAAGAGTTTTGGTCTTGTTGACAGTACCACTGGGTATGTTTTATCCCTGCTTACTTATTACGGAGCGGATACCTTATATGATCCAAGCACATACACCAATAGTGGGATGGCAATAAAAGTCTTTGGAACTCTATTGCAGCAAATTGGAACTGGTTATCATATATTTGCAGACCAGGTTGTACACCACAAGGGCACTCATTGACTATTTGCTTCAGCAAAAGCAATACTATACTGGCACCCTCCAGTCAAACCGAATTGGCTTTCCATTAGAAATAAAAGCACTTTCCATACCACACATGGAAAGGAAATGCTGGCAAACTAAAGATTCCTCTTTGCTTTGTATTGGATGGAAGGATAAGAAAGCAAAAAAGCCAGTAATCATTGTTTCCACCAAAACAAATACAGGAATGACTACCACGACAAAACCAAAGCCAATAACAGTCCATGACTATAATCAGAGCATGATTGGATGTGACCGTGCTGATCAAATGCTTGGGTATTATGGCATTCACAAACGACGCAGCAACAAGTGGTGGAAAAAAATATTATACTGGATAATGGAAATTACTTGTACCAATGCTTTCATTCTCTATAGGCTCACAGGCAGTAGAAAAATGACAATAAAACAGTTCAAACTATCTCTGATTGATGCTTTACTGCAATGGGCCGCCGATCTAAAGCCCGAGCCACAGAGAAGTATCAAGGCAACCCCTGGAAGACCAAGGACAGCCAACCCAATTCAGAGGCTTGAAGGAGCTAAGCGTATGATAGCTTATACAGAAAAAGACAGAAGATGTAGAGTCTTCAGCAAACCAAATTCTCCAAAAAGAATAATTTTATTTGCGAGGTTTACTATGATCATCCTCACCTCCACCCAAAACTCTGCTTCAAAATATGGCATACACAAGCAACCGTTGACTAAAATATAAATATCCTTTCAGATAAAAATTTTACATATTGTTTATGCATAATAATGTAAACACAACACAATATTTACTTTGAATTTGATCTTTTTGTTTCCAAATTTTAATAATGATGGTACGGTCCGCTGTAGAGTCTGTAAAACATTAACAAAATATCACAGAAAGCTGAAACTTGTAATTTTCGCATAGAGATTTATGATCAATAAATTTTCTATATTCTTTTCTTTTCTACCCGTGTCCTCTACTTTATTATCGCTCTTTTATCCTTTTCCTGGGTTTTTTCGCATTCGTTCGTTTGCGACAAAATATTACTTTCCCATTCAAACTTTCGCCTGTTTCTATTCTCATTTAGAAACGCATTTTATTGCATAATATATCAGTCCCTGCACGAGACGAATAACTGTGAATATACGTTCTGGTCAGACATAGGAGCAGACATTTGTCTACATTTTCATCTGGCATGAGTTTTCGTCGGCTAAGTTTCTCGGCGTAAGGTGTGGAAACTGTCATCTGCATCGCTCAGAAATAAGACATGTCGGCGTGAGGTCTTAAGACGCGTATTGACAGGTTATGGCAGGCGTCTGAGTTTATGTGAAGTGTTAGACGAAAAGGGGAGGCTTTTTCGAATTTGCGAAATAATGTGGGATCCTTTGTCTGTTTCATATATCTACCCAGTAGCTGAATCTTGACTTCATTCAGTCCTCCTAAATCTGCAGTAGACAGATCACTCGTGCTAGAAAATATCTTGTATATTGCAAAGTTCTGAGTTTCTACGCAACATTTTGCCGAGTTCTAGACTACCATTATATTGAAGGACTCTAGTTCGTGGTATTAATCTGTAGTTCTGTGTGGCGGTAAATATATATATATCTGGTAGAATTGAGTGATTCAATGATAACCGCTTATTTCATTTTACTAGTTAGATTTCTGTGCAGAAGAAATTAATTTATAAGTCTGTTATATTCTCTAGTCGACGTGTTTCAGTGGATAGCACAATAAATTATAATTTCTAGCTTAAACTCATGCAGCTATAAATAAATTTTATTAAATTGCTAGCAATTAGTCGAGTGTATTTTAAACTAACTTATAACTGCAATGATTCATCATTGAGTATTGACGAGATACATACGTATTTCTAATTCATGATGATTGATTTTATGAATATAACTTATATCACGGGAGATTTAAACGATAAAAACAAGCTCTACGCTTGCAGTTTATAATGTAAGTTATAACCGAGGAATAGTATGTATAAGTATTTTATATGTTTGTTTTTCTTTATTCAGTGAAAACTGAGGTAGCCCAACTCTACCAGCGTTTAAGTACTGATGAGAAATATCTGTGAAGAACTAAACATTCTTTTAATTAAAGACGTGTGGGTGTACAAAGTAAAACCTGTCTGACATTGTGTTTGCATCCAGAACGACAGAGTATCCATTTCCACAAACTTTAAGACAAATTGAATAACTGCGCCTACCGAGCCAGATTAAATTCTTCCTGATAAAACATCAAATACATGCAGCCTCTGTGGCGAAAAATATTACCAGCATTAACTTTCCGACGATTTTTGACAAATGGTGGTGTGAACAATAATTATTTTTTTTTTGAGAGAAGTTACCAACCAGTCATTTTCCTAAATACGGGAACCCTCGTGATTCTGACATTGTGGGCCCGCTAAAACTAATTCTTACCTGAACTGAGTAAAGTGACAATAACTAAATCTGAACAAAATATCGCATGAAGAGGACGCTCCCCGGACCCATTGGATGAAACCAAGATCTGCAGAGCTGGGTATCCGCTTCATCAAACGAAAGGCAGATTTACGTTGGGTGTGTCATAAAGTGCGCCAGACGGCGAACACCATCCAGACATTATGTAAGAAAGTGAGACAGGGAATCCTGCTGAAAGAACAGAGTGAAAGTAGACTGAGTGATGGTTTTTTTATATATGCACCCACTTTGTAATTTCTTTATGCAAGTTTTTTGTTGCTAACAATATTGTCCTTAGGATAGATTAGAGTATCAAAGTCTGTCCATACTTTAAAGGGAAATCTTAGACTTCAGTATATGTATCCGTGACTCTTTGGGGCTATCACTTTTCTTCTAACAGGACTGTGGGCTATACATCGAGGGAAAAGATCATACCAATGGGTCTATCATTCTTGTAGCAATTCATTGACTTTATGACTATTTGTATATGTTTAAGTAATTTTTTTTATGTGTTGTGATGGAATTTTATTATGATAATTCAAATTCAATGAAACTTAATCAGTGTGGTGGTCAGTTCGTTCCCAAATATCTATATTTTCATTGTCATAGTTTCACGTTTGTGCGTCTATTGTCGTCACTTATGTGTGTGGGTATGTGAGGAATATATATATATTAATATACATTATATTAGATTTGTCTGACTAATCTAACTCTGTTGTATATGATAGGCTGACTGAGAGAAGCTTCTCGAGTGTCAGAGACAGAATCTACTATATTTCCTCCACCTCACTCGTGAAATCTATTTCTATTTTATCACCTCCCACTGAGCTATCACTTATTTCTATGTCTATTCAGAAGGGACCAAACTAAGTCTTAATCACCTATCTCAAATCTACGACAGTAATTAATATTCGTATATGGATTAGTGTTATTTTAAAATACCATGGAGCACTTTGAATAATATTTCAGTTTTTATGCATGGGTTGGTGGGTACATTTTTCATTTACTAAAATGAGTTGTTTTTTTTTTTTTTAAATAGTCTCCATTATTACTCACATTGAATATAATATGAAGAATATCACTTAAAAGCCCCAATATTATAATTCTAAATACATTAATCTTTACTACATAACATAATTTGTGTGCTTTTTATGTGTAATATCAACACAATATATGATTTAATCTAAAAGTTCACACGGCCATTAATGTCCTTTTTATTTCCAAATGTCTATAATGTTTATATGGTTTGCTGGATGGTTTGTCAAACATTAGCAAAATATCACAGGAAGCTGACACTTGTAAGTAATATTCAAATATGGATTAGTGTTATTTTAAAAGACCCTGGATCTCTCTGAATAATATTTCAGTCTTTATGCATGGGTTGGTAAGTACATTTTTCATTCACTAAAATTAGTCTTTTTTTTTAAAGTGGTCTATATTATGACTCATAACTGAATACTAGAATATCCCTAATAATCCTTTATATTATAACTCTATGTTCATTTATCTTTACTGTGATGTATAAAATGTGTGTCTTTGTTGTGTAATAACAAAACAATATATAATTTAATATAAAAGTTTACGCGGCCATTAATGTCCTTTTTATTTCCAAATTTCTATAATGTTTATATGGTTCGCTGGGTGGTTTGTAAAACATTAACAAAATATCACAGGAAGCTGACACTTGTAAATGATATCTATATATGGATTCATCATCTCATCTCAGCCCGTAACCGGTCATGGGTCGTAGGGGTGCCATGGTGGAAGCATCAGCAGACAGGGTCCTCCACTGCTCTCTATCCTCAGCAATGCGTACAAGTGTGGAAAAACCGTGTCCTGCCCATTCTTTGATGTTATCAGCCCAGGATTTTCTCTGCCTTCCTCTTCTCCGTTTACCTTCGACTGTTCCCTGAAGGATCGTTTTCGAAAGGGAGTCATGACGAGTTACATGCCCAAACCAGGCAAGCTTTCGACGTTTCACTGTTGACAAAAGTGGTTCTTGGTGGCCTGCATAGGTGTTTATCTTCTCTCTAACATAGACATTTGTTTTGTGTTGATGTTGGAGATGTTTTTCGATAAGTAATCTAATATTGAAGATTTGTTCTGAGGTACTTCTTTTTGGTCTAAAGCCAGCCTGTTCCTCTGACAAGATTTCTTCTGATTTCTGTTTTATTCTGTTCAAAAGTATCCTTAACATCACCTTACTTGGATGACTAATAAGGCTAATGGTTCTGTAGTTCTTGCACATTTTTAGATTTCCTTTCTTTGGAAGCGGTATTACTAATGACTGCGTCCATTCTTTTGGCCATTTTTTTGTACTCCATATCTTCTATATATGGATTAGTGTTATTTTAAAAGACCTTGGAGCTCTCTGAATAATATTTCAGTCTTTAAGTACATTTTTCATTCACTAAAATTAGACTTTTCTTAAAAGCGGTCCACATTATGACTCATAACTGAATACTATATGTAGAATATACTAAAAATCCTTCATATTCTAATTCTACATTCATATATCTTTACTGTGATGTATAATATCTGTGTCTTTGTTGGCTAGTAAATCAGAAATTTTAGATTTTATAAAGGTACAGCTTTAAAGTAAAAAATAATTCTGGCACAACTGATGAAAAAATTCCGGTCTGTAAGAGAAAAGCAGATCCCATCTGGTAAGAACTGGACTGCAATAGGGATGCAGGTTGTTTTTTTCATTTATCTTCTTCCTGCTTATAGATTGGATTATGAGACCAACTACAACCACCACAAGAAATTCTATTCAGTAGACTCTGTCAGAGGATTGATTGTATTTATTTTGTCGATGACTATGCTCTTCTATCCATTTAACCCAATCTTTGCCGATGGCCTTGCCCTTCTATCTATTAACCCAATCTTTGCCGATGACCTTGCCCTTCTGTCCATTAACTCAATCTTTGTCAATGACCTTGCCCTTCTATCCATTATCTCAATCTTTGTCAATGACCTTGCCCTTCTATCCATTAACCCAAACTTTACCGATGACCTTGCCCTTCTATACATTAACCCAATCTTAAGTTATTGTTGGACAAGTGATCCAAACATTAGATCAGCTGTTCTTATTATAGTAGTTATTGTTGGACAAGTGATCCAAACATTAGATCAGCTGTTCTTATCTTACCTGTTGTTATCGTTTGTGTGTTTGTGTATGTGTTATTTGTGTAATAGTTGTCAAAATCTTAGAACAATGGCTTTTATCTTATTTTTTTTAATACGTTGTCCAAACATTAGAATGATTGTTCTTATCTTATTAGATCCCTTTTTGTTAGACACGTACTCCAGTCATCAGAACAACTGTTCTTAAATAGTAAATTTTTTTTTTTTTTTTTTTTTGTATATGGGGTCCACACATATGAAAAAAATATTCTTATCATAGTAGATTTTTTTAGTTGGATACGTGATCTAAATATTTTGTATGAGTATTATTCTTGATTGGCTTATTATTTATTTGATTATTTACTGCGTGATTTGTTATTGTAGTTTTCATATTGTCATAAGTTGTGTCATATTTGCTAATACTTTTTATTTCTTTTTACCCAGGATGGATCAGATATGGCTTCTCAACTCAAAAAACAAGTGTAGAAATCCTGGCGGGAAACTCCTTCAACCTTGGTGCTACACACACAAGAACGGAACAAACTGCCAGAAGCGATATTGTGATGTCTGCAATTTTCGTAAGACATTGTTTGATCTGATTTTTCACTTAAAGACTAAAGCTGTGTAAAAATGTCTGGGATGTGTGGTGTCGCTGGTGTGCTAACGGCGTTGATGGACCAATTTTTAATTGTGTACATCCCACACGGCCTTTAATAACCGTCACTTGTGTATAACAAAAGTTCACAGCTTTGGTTTAGTGCAAAGGTTCTTAACCTGGTGTCCGTGACACCATGGGGTCTATAAAATGAATTCTAGGCGGTCCGTGTAGGTAAAGGTAAAGGAACCCGTTACACGCCCATTGAGGCATATTGGGAATATGGTGTTAGGCCCATATTATCTTGACCGTCGGCATCACGCCGGCCGCCTTAACCTTCACAGAGTTGCTCTGGTAGTTTTATCGTCACCAACATTTTTACTGAGACAATTACCATAGATTTTTTAAGAAATATGTTCGTTTTACAGAATGTTAATTATATTTCAGTATGACTATATGTAAGCTAAACGGTTTCCTTTGTAGTAAAAATGTATTATTTGTATGCAAACAATGTTAGTTATGTGTCTCTGAACATTTTGTTTCTAAGAAGGTGTCCGTAGCTTTCACTGGACAGTCAAAGGGCTCCATGGCTCATGAAAAGTTAACAATCCACGGTTTAATGTCTCGACACTCAAGGACTGTGGGAATCTTCACTCAAAATTGTACAGGAAAAGCAATAATAATATTACTTACATTTTTTTCTTTAAATCAACGAAGGTTATTACAAATAGTGTCCGACTGGCAGAGTGGTTAGAGCGCCGGTCTTTTAGCTGCACAGGTGCCAGGTTCGAATCAAGGTACCCTCACGCTCCAGTTCACCCAGCTATAAATGGGTACCTGACCAGTATCTGTTATGGGACTACCTGTTTTATTAGAAATAGTCAGCGAAAAGGCACAGTCTAGAATAACGGCACTGCGAAGATATAGAGAAACTCATGACAAGGATTCGTGCTGGTGTGAAACACCCGCTACGTGCAGCTGAATTCAAAACAGTAAATTTATAAAAGAGAAAATTGTACTTTCATAACCGCTTCAAGCTGGCAGAGTGGGTAAAACCAGCAGTGAAAATCCAGTGTAGCAATTGTGAACAAGATGGAGTGGGTTAAATTTCCAGTGGAGACAAAAGAAAAAACAGCAGATGGTTGGCACGGGAGTCATGGGTCAAGCAGGCCGTCCATTTTCTTTTTTAAGGCAGGTAAACGTTCCGACTCTTGTCTGATGGGAGGTTTGGGAAAAGGGTGTGGCCTTTTCTGGATATCAGACATTACAACTGTAAGACATTACAACTGTAAGACATTACAACTGTAAAGCTGTGTTTAAAAAAAGGTTGTTCCATAGCTGATTCTGCAGTAGAGGAATGAAGTGTTAGAGACTTCACTATACTAGGTCCAGCTTCGAGATATCCCTTCCTAGCCTTCCTCAACTCAAGAGCATAGTCAGGTATCAAGTTACAGTCGGTAGACTGGACCGTGATGCCACCGTTGTTCGAACTCGGTACCTGTACCGCGAGAGGCTAGGGCTATAATCATTCCACCAGTCCCACGCTTGTTATGTTGTGTACCTTTTCCTATTATTATTTTTGTTGTTGTAATGGTGATTATTATTTTTATTATTATTGTTGTTATGATGATTACTAATATTATCATTTTTGTTGTTGTTATGGTGATTATTATTATTATTATGATTATGGTGATTACTATTATTATTATTGTTGTTATGGTGATTATTATTTTATTATTATTATTGTTATGGTGATTATTATTTTATTATTATTATTATTATGGTTATTATTATTATTATTATTATTATTATTATGGTGATTATTATTATTATTTTTATTATTATTGTTATGGTGATTATTATTATTATTGTTATGGTGATTATTATTATTATTATGCCGATAATGATTACACTGGCAAACAACATTTTTCTTTCTTATATAAGAATAAGTGTTCTTATGTCAGTTTCTTGCGCTGATTTCAAATTTGAAATCCGTTTATCTCTATCACATCGGGTTCTTAAGATATTTGTGAATAAATATATTTTTGGGAAACTGTTATTTGCTCCGTTTCATTTTTACTACATAACTTATTAAAAATTAATAAAATGCTAAATAATTCTACTTTTTATACTGCTAAAAGATGCATGACATATGTTACGCTATTTTTCAAATAGTTACTGTATTTTGAAATAATTCTGAGCGAAATATGGCTTCTAGAAGTTGTAGAAATTCGGCTGATCTGTTCTGTTACGTGTGCGGATGTTTTACCGATCGTGTTCACCAGAAAAACTTTACACCATTACTAAAGAAAGCATATGAACTTTATTTCGATTCGAAAGTTGATGATGCAAATAAATCTTGGAAGCTAAATGCAGTTTGTTCGACTTGTGCAAATACATTGGCAGGTTGGTTACGAAAATCGCCGAAGCATAAGTCGATGCCTTTTGGAGTGCCAGTAATATGGTGTGAACCGACAAATCACGCTACTGATTGTTACTTCTGCTTGACAAATATCCATGGTTTCACTTTAAAACTAGAAAGTCCGTGGTTTATCCAAATATTGAATCGGTTTCGAAACCAGTGCCTCATGATCCAGTAACGTGTCCGATCCCAGTTCCACCAGAACAATATCCGTTGGACATGAATGAACCATCAGAAAGTGATAGTTTACCTGCTTTAGAAACTAATTCTGACTCGGATTATATACCGGAGAATGATGGTGTTCACTTAATTAACCATTCAGAACTTTCAGATCTAATACGTGATCTCGCTCTTACCAAAGGACGAGCGGAATTACTCGGTTCGCGACTCAAAGAATGGAATCTTTTAGCGCCCAATACTCCGATATCTAAATTTCGTCATAGACACAGAGAACTTGTTCAATACTTTGAGATGGATGATGACATTTGCTATTGCAAAGATGTAAACGGTCTAATGGTGCACCTCGGTCATGAGCACATAGTCAACGAATGGCGACTTTTCATCGACTCTTCCAAGACTAGTCTAAAAGCCGTGTTATTGCATAACGGAAATTTGTTTTCATCAATTCCAGTCGCCTACTCTGTTCATATGAAAGAAACTTATGACAATATGGCTATACTTTTGGCAAAAATAAAGTACAATGACTACCAGTGGCGGATTTGTGGAGACCTAAGGTCATTGTAATTCTCACCGGCATGCAGACTGGGTATACAAAATTTTGTTGCTTCCTATGTGAATGGGACAGCCGCAACAGACAGGAACATTATGCAAGAAAGGTGTGGCCTATCAGGGATCGTATGCAGCTCAGGCATAAAAATGTAATACACGAGCCATTAGTTAACAAAGACATCATCATTTTACCACCGTTACATGGGAGCCGCGCTGGTATAATGGCTTCGGCGTTGTACTGGCGACCAGGTGTTCATGGTTCAAACCCGGGCGTCAGCGTTTGAAGAAATGTTTACGGCCGGAAATTTGACTGAATAACCTGAACGGCTCCTGTGATAAACCCTCTGTGGATGGGAAGGAGCGAAGCTCCTGACCGGGTTGGAAGGAACGTCCTCAGGTTCCCCAGCCTCGCAATGAAATGTCATTGGGCCGAAGATCTGAAATCCCAAGTGCCACTGGTTAAGAAAAAAAAAAACCACCGTTACATATAAAGTTGGGGCTCATGAAGAATTTCGTAAAAGCGTTAGATAAAACGAGCAAAGCTTTCACTTATCTTCGAGAAAAGTTTCCGCAAGTTAGCGATGCAAAGATAAAGGAAGGTATCTTTGTAGGACCTCAGATTAGGAAAGTTATTGCAGACAAACAAGTCGAGAACTTGTTACATGGTAGTGAACTTCGCGCATGGATGGCATTCAAATCGATCGTCGAAAACTTTCTTGGAAATCACAAATGTGCATATTGTTAAGCAGTGCATAGGTGCATACAGAATTATGGGCTGTAACATGTCCCTCAAAATCCATTTGCTCGATTCGCATCTTGACTTTTCCCCTGACAACCTTGGCGAAGTCAAATATGCGTTGTTAAAAAACTTCAATTGCGTATTTCTAGAGATCCCGACCTGATAGAGAAAAACGGTTTGCAGATTTAAAAACAGCGCATTAAAATTGACCAGAAAACATTGAAATGTTAGAGAAAGGAAAAAAAAAATTTTTTTGTTAGCCAGTGTTATCATCGATTGCTGAGCCCAGGTTCCTAAGCCTTACTCCCGCCATCTCATGTTTCTTAGATTAGTTATGCTAGCTTTTATCTCTTTTCGCGCCAATAAACTTCTTTATTAAGGACTACTTAATTTTTTATTTATTTTGTCTTCTTTTTACCTAATTTTTTTTTTTTTTTGGCTGCTTCTTCTATTCTCATGGCACATACGACTTTAATTTTTTATTACTTGTTCTACCGAAATCACGCTTTACCTTTCTTGACATAACATCATTGTGATAAGTGTAGCCAAATATAGTATTATCACCATTGCTTTACTTGTGGCACCTGATGGAGCATGGAGCCACCATTGATGTTGGTACCTTTGCAGAAAACCTGCACCAAAGCAGTCATACTATCTTGAAGTGATAGTGTATTGTAACTTTATTTGTCATGATGGATTCTCCCTGCCTTATGTACAACCTCGTGTTAGTCGTGTTTTAAGACATGATGGATTCTCCCTGCCCTATGAACAACCTCGTGTTAGTCGTGTTTTAAGACATGATGGATTCTCCCTACCTTATGTACAACCTCGTATTAGTCGTGTTTTAAGACAAGATGGATTCTCCCTGCCCTATGTACAACCTCGTGTTAGTCGTGTTTTAAGACATGATGGATTCTCCCTGCCCTATGTACAACCTCGTGTTAGTCGTGTTTTAAGACATGATGGATTCTCCCTGCCCTATGTACAACCTCGTGTTAGTCGTGTTTTAAGACACGAATGAGGAAGCAGTAGTTTTATTTCTTCTTTGTCCGCTCAGGAACACGCTACAACCACACGTGGCCAAATGTAATAGATCCCTGATTAATTAAGGTAGTTATCAATAAAATATTAAAAGCGTAATGTTCCTGTTCTGCGATCTACCTTAGTCAAATCGTGTCTGTATCCAGGTTTCAGAGCACCTAGACTTTAAAATATTAAAATTAAATATTTTACAGAATGTTAACCTTACTTTAAAGAAAAGATCACTTTCTATCTTATTCAGTTTACGAATAAAGCTAATTTTAGTAAGCTAGTTTACGGATTTTCACTGTGCATACAGTGAAAGTACATTTTAACACGATTAATCCTTTATAATTTAAGGGCATGTTTCATCATCGTCTATAATTCTCAGTAAAGTTCTGTCTTATTGGCGTTCACCACTACCACCTCTTTCCATTTTTCTAAACATTGTCTAAGCTTCACCTACGACTGTATAGTTAACTCCACTTTCCTTTCTTACCACTTTGTGTTACGCTTAAACATTGTGTGTTACGTAAAACATCTGAACTCAGACATACGGAAATAATAGGGTTATAACAATTTAATCATTCATAAACAATGATTCACAAATATCTATTTTTTTTTCTCTACTAGAGTCCCCAGTTGACGTGCTCTCTTCTTGTGCTTCCATGAAGAAGGATGACCGAAATTTTTGCAAGTCTGGCATACAAAGATTTGGCTGCTTCAAAACGTGCCGTTTTTCACAAGCGTCGACAAACAGAAGTATGTTTATTTGTGTATGTTGTATGGGGAAATAAAACATGAACAACAGTGAACAAATAAGCAACTTGGAATAAATGAACAATTGTTAATACTCTGAGCAGTATCACTTGATGTGTAGAAACTGTGATGTTTTTATGACTGCCCTTGCTATGATTGGTGATAGGCTAAACTTTGATAGTAACTTGATAGTAACTTGAAAGTAGCCAGAACTCGATATTTTTGACAATATGACAATGTAAACCTTATAATCATAATAATTAGTAGTAGTAGTAGTCCTCGTCACATCATGTGACTCAAATGCGGCTCTTGAGCGTGTTATCAAGAACATAAATATCCCAGCAAACTTCATAATTTTTTCCTTCCAAATGAGCACTGGACAATGGCTGCGGCTCTTTCTGGGAGTCTGCGCCAATGTATTTATGTTCTCTTATAGTGGCAGTTTCTGTAGTAATTGTACTTGATGAGAATGCCGGTGAATGGGAAACTAAGAACCAGGAATCCAGACCTCGAGGACGACCCAGAGTCTGCTGGGAGGACAACATTAAACAATCTCTGAAGGACCGAAGACTAGAGAAAGACAGCAGGAAGACATCCGATAAGATGGTATGGTGCTATCTCTTCCAAACCTCTACATCTCACAATTAAAGAGGAACGACTAAGTAAGTAAGAAGATGCCAGTGCCATGCACAATCTCATACTTGTAGCCTTTTGCGTTAAGGGGAGGTTTAACCCCCAAAAATGAAGAATTTCATTGAAAATATCAAATTTTAGATACATATTGCACTGGAAAGTATATTCATTTGCCCACATTTCTGTTTATTTATTTTCACTAAAACCTTTGTGGATGATTTTATATAAATTTTTAAAGTATGTCAGGTAAGTGTTTTTTTTACCTAATTATATATGTAAAATATACAAATTGGTATATTTGTGATGCTATATTGCTTCTAATGCATGGATTTTAATTTTCGGTACCGTATTCATTTCCCTAAAGCAAACAGAATTCAAGTTTTTCAAACATAGTTTCATGTGTAAAAATAATTTTGGCTGGCTAATTTTTATTAACCATGGGGTCCTTTGATGGGTCATTGAAATAATGTGGCTGGAGGTATTCCAGTAGAGTGGTAGGGTACCTCCTTATATGCAAATAAAGCTGCAGGTAAGAATGAATCACAGGATTCTGGTTTCTCCTGTGCGAGCTTACGTAAAAATGTAAGTAGAGTCCCGTTATATCTTTCCACTTGTCCAATCGATTGTGGATGATAAAATGTGCGGACGAGAATATTTTGAAAAATCCTAACAACTTCCTCCATCAGTTTCCCTCTGAACTGTGAACCATTGTCAGTTAATATCTGATAAGGGTATCCTAATCTTGTTAATATTGAGAGCAAAGCATCTCCTACATGTACTGAGTCTGCTGAGGGTAGAGCAATCGCTTCCCTCCCACATAGTACATGTCTACCAGAGAAAGGATGTATTTTTTCGGAAACTGATGAAAAGCGCATACAGTCTGCTGAAATGAAGAATTTAATGAAAAGTAAGCTGCAAAGTATGACACAGAACATGGAATCAATAGAGGAAAATACCAGAGATGATTCCTACATAGCAGGGGGATACCGAGGTGAGTAAATTTTGTGTAAAAGTGTAATTCCTCCCTTTTTTCTTAATTTTCTCAAAACCTCATTTTTCACACAAATGTGGGCACGTTGCCCATGATTTTTCAAAAACTATTAGTGATACAGCAGTAAATTTTGGGCCACATGCTGTACACATAGTGCTCATTAAAATAAACTAAAATAAAAGATATATGTTAACAAACTACAAAACTGTTAAGAAATAGCTAAGATACCCCCCTTAAAAATGTCAACTATTTTTCTATTGGTATGTTAAAATCCAAAAAAACTCAGATATCAAACCAATCAAAATTATTTTAGTATAAAAGCATTATCATATATTAACAAATGAAACGGCAAAATTTCATAACTCAAGTTATACTCACATTTGAGATAACTTGGGCAACAAAATACCCAAAAAAGCTAAAATTTGCCTTTTTTTCACTGTTTTTCCGCCATATATTGCAAGTTTTTAGTATATACCTCAATGTTTTGTATTTTTTTCAGTCATTTTTCTTGTATAAATGACCAGATATAGATATTAACTTATAATTCTGTGTTTTTCATTTTGGGGGTTTAACCTCCCCTTAAGCTGGTTGGATCAGTAGCCATAGATGACAGCAGGGCGCAATAGACGGGATGGTAACTGATGTATACGTAGCGCACTACAATACAGATCTGCACAGCACAGTGGCTACTGCGAGATTGAGCGGTACCAGTCCCAGAATTCCGAAATATGGACCCAGAAATTCCCACATCCACAAATTCACACACACCGTTAACTGATTTCCACTAAAATTCCCACATAATATTTTCATGAATACGAATTCTTTCATTTTGTGTATCGCGATCCCTTTCACATAAAACTCTTTTTTTTTCCATAAATTTCACCAAGTGGTGACGCGCTCATTGTCATGCGAAATCCGCCTCTGTCGCGGGGCGTCCAATGACTTTTATATGTGCCTCACAGAATCGTATAACAGCGAAAATTCTCGCACAAAACGCGCAGGGGAGAATTTGACTTATCGCATATTATTATGCGGAATTCGCGTAAATTGAGGAGCGACTGTATTGCATAATGATGATTTAACAGCTAGACCAGTGGTTTCCAAACTTTTTCAGTTCACTGCGCCCTTAGTGTACCAGGATTTTTCCACGGCGCCCCAAGTCAGAACATAAGCCTACCTAACAGTTGCAATGCGCAGTTGGTGCGGTTAGGTTGGTTAACTAAAAAATAAATGAAACACGTATTTCAAATTCACAAACAAAATTCACAAACAATTTATATAAAAAGTATTAATAAAGTAATAATTTGGAACAATAGTATTACAATTGAAAAGCGAAACAGTTAGTGGTTTGTACAGTGTCTGTTAGATGTCCTTCCTATCATCGCATCAACACATCGATGGTCCGATTCTAAAACCACGTGTAATTTCAGTTAAAATATTGGAATTTCGCGGCGCCCCTGTAAACCAGCCACGGCGCACCAGGGCGCCGAGACGCACAGTTTGGGAACCGCTGAGTTAGACAATGAAAGATGCTATACGCAATACTGAAGACAAACTATTTTAAACTTGTGTTGTATTTTATTTAAAGGCACCTGTGGCCGGCCGAAGATTCCATCTGACGGAAAGCTTGAGGATTCAGACAAGTCTACTTACCTAGAGGGGGAGAAGGTTATTGTAAAATGTTCTTCAGGAAAGTTTAATGGAAGCCAAGGGGAGATGATGTGTACCAAATTAAATTGGACGGCCCTGGAGAGTGCATGCAATGGTATGATGTATTTGTATTTGTTTGTGCCTGAACTGTTATCTTTTTTGTGTGTTTACAAATGTAAAATGTAAATATTAATTATAGGAACCACTAGAGTGTAGCAATGGATAAAGTTAGCAACAGGTAATCAAAGTTAAAGCGCGAGGGCTTAAAGTTGAAGTGTGCGGCCGCGCGTTGTCGTGCAGGATAATGACGCCACTGGTGAGCATTCCATGCCTTTTGTTTTGGATCAACTTTTGTTGACGGAATTCAAGACACCAGGGACCACAATAACGTCAGAAGTTTATTGTGGAACACTGAAGAAGATTCGTCGGTCGATCCAAAACAAAAGGCCCAAAATACTCACCAGTGGCGTCATTATCCTGCACGACAACGCGCGGCCCCACACTGCTGCTCGCACAAGCAGTTTAAGTGGGAAATTTTCAACCACCCCCCTTACAGCCCAGACTTGGCACCAAGCGATTATCATTTCTTCGGCAATATGAAGGTCTGAGTAGTATATAATGTACCTTTTAGGTATCATTCAGGCGGCGGCGCATGACTTTTATATAGCAAAATACTCGATCGATTTCAGGCGGTGGCGCATGACTTTTTATATAGCGATATATTTTAGCCGGGGGACTTCCTCTGACGATCAGACGTATGACTTGTTATATAGCAATAAATTTGTTCGATAATGGTGTTGTTTATACAAAATACTTAGACAATATATATATATATATATATATATATATATATATATATATATATATATATATATATATATATATATATATATATATGCTTATTGTCACAATGTTATTTGCGCATAAATGGGCGCTGAACTTAACTGAGAGATATTGTAAGATTTTTAATAAGCACACTTTTGTGCACTATTATTGAACATAGAGGCCAAGGTCTTAATGTATTAACCACTCGATTTGTAGATTGGTTTATGACGTTTGCTTTTTTGGTGGGTCCTTAGTGATGACGTAGATTGGTAAATAACTTAAAAATGGAGGACCATCGCCTTGTCAATGGTCAGACACATTATTGTACAGTCCGGTTTTATATTATAGCTTCGGAAGGAAGCCTATGCTAGGACTGGTATTAAGGAATGAAGTATAATATTCAACCTTACGTGGACGTGGAAGTAATACACCGTAAAAACCGGAGTCAAAATCTTCCATTGTCACCGCAGTGTTTGAAGTTATTCTGGACCACAGAAATCCAGCATTGAAATAGTAGTTGACTATATATTGCATGTATTATGAACAAATTCGATGACCTGATGACCGGACGTAGAACCACATTTTACCATTTAATCATCATTGGAAAATAAACCTCAGCTTTTATGGTCCGTTAAAGTAGAGGTTGGCTGTTGCAGGTTGTTCTTCCCTTTTGAACCAGTGAGAAAAACAGGGACGATTAAGTGTTGCTACACACTCACGTTTTGGCATTCGCGTCTTATCACTGTACTTTCATCAGTGATATAAACAAAATTGGGAAGAACTTAACCGCTATTGGTGGACATTTTAACATGACTCTAACGGTTGTTGAAAGCAGACATCAAAGCGGTACGGGATCTTAACATGGTGGCCATATTTCCCGTTCTAGAAGATTTAGATATTTGAGCTCAATTGATTGCCACGTATTTTGGAACACTGACACCTGTTGCATGCTCAAGAAATCGATCGTTATTTGAAATTCGTAACCTTGACTGGGAAGGTCAACGTGCTTGGGATGTACAGACGCAAGTCAACAGAGAAGTATCATAGTTGTACTAGGAAATGATTGCAACAGTTGTCAATTTCCATTTTCAAGTCCTGCTGTGTACCTGCGGAGGTTAAAGTGAATGACGTCATTCGGTAACGAGTACTTCCAACCAGAGGAAATTACTGTGGCTGTTTGGATCCAGTTGTATGAAAATCATAACCCATGTTGGATCGAATGCTTTACGAGGAGGATTGGGATTCCCGCAGATAAGTAGACATTGTATTGTGGTATCAGTATACTAATTATATTAGCGAGCACCTTTCTTTTGTCACTTTTACTCGTAATATACTTCTTCATCGTAGGTGTCCTGGGGTGTTTTCCTAGGTTGATTTTGGGTGGATGAATTGCAAAAAACTTATAGCAAGTTTCTTTGAGGCTACTGGAATGGTGTAGATTCTTGGGGTCACTCTGTGGTTCTTTACGATATTATCTTTTCTTTAATTGTTTATGTGCGGTGATTGTCATTGCTAATGTGTATATTTCTATGTAATTGATTCTCTTCATTGATCATTCTATGTTTTCAGTAGTAATATTATCTTGTATAATTTCTTAGTTGATTGATTTATAGCTGCATATTTTATTAAATAAAAGATGATTAATCTCCAATAATGAGTATCGATAAGGTTTCGAATATAGCATAATAATTGGAATACTACAGTTTATTTGATGAGATAAATATTAGAATTCAGATTCTGAAATGTCGACGGCGGAGTACTTCATCAAACAGGGTAAAATTCTTGGGTTATCAGGAGATAAATTACAAGAGTTTGCTCAAACAGAATATAAAGAGGCGCAGGAAAGAGAGAAACGTCAGTTAGAATTAAAAGATAGAGAATTAGCCAACCAGGAACGTATGAAACGGTTGGAAATGGAAGATAATGAGAAAAGGTGGCAAGACGAAGAGAAAAGGAGGCAAGACGAAGAGAAAAGGAGGCAAGACGAAGAGAGAATGAAAACTCTTGGAGATGGAAGAGAATGAGAAAAGGAGACAATATGAATTTACACTTGAGGGAGAAAAACGAGCACATGAAGAGAGAATGTTGCAGTTAGAAATTGAAAGACAGAAGTTGCAAAATGGAAATGCTACTAGTCAATCACACACTCAGAATGATGGTCAAAAAGGTGACATTAAAATCCATTTGCCCATGTTTAAACCAGGGGTCGACGATATAACGTTCTTCTTGTCAAGATTTCAATTGGTATGCACAGAATATAAAATTGATAAAAGTATGTGGTGTAGCAAACTGATGAATTTTTTTTTATCAGGAGAGGCGTTAAGTGCAGTCGCTTCGTTAGAAGGCGATAGTCAAAACTATGAGGAAGCTAGAGCTACGCTATTAAAAAAAATATCAGCTTACAGCTGAAGGTTATAGAAGGCGTTTTAAAGAGTTGTTGCCGGAAACAGGAAAAGAGTTCTCACAATTCATTTCGGATATTCGTTTAACTTTTAATCGTTGGATCGAACTTGAAAAGGTGCAACGGAAATTTGAAGATCTGGCAGATTTAATATTACGGGATAAGGTATTATCCTCAGTAAGTGATAAGTTTTTGGCGTTTTTACAGGAGCGGAATCCTAAATCGTTATCGGAAGTTGAGACCCTAGGGCGTCAGTTTTCAGTTGCTCATCCGAACTTGAATGTCAGAAACACTAAATTACATGAACCGTTACAGTCAGCGGGTGTTGCTACTGTAAATAACAGACAAGGAAAATTTAGATCGAATAGTGGTGACAGAGATAGGTTTCGTCATAGAAGTGCCAGTTCAGATCGAAATAATAATTATCAAAGAAATTTTTCTCATTTCGAAGGTGGAAATAGAAATGATTCACCAGCTGGCAGAAGATGGAATAACAATCATTTTGGAACTGGTCAACAGGTTGATTTGGGAAACAGAGACAGAATGAATTGGCAACGAAACACTCCTAACTTTTACAGTTACAATAAAGCACATTACTCGCAGAATAATAATAGACATTTGTATAACAATAGACAACAAAATGACAGGGCATTTCGGTCAAATAGTTATAATCGATCTGCTTACCATGGTAATTCCGTTCAAATGTCGGAAAACAATGTCGCAGATAACAATAATACTGTTAATCAAGCAAATGCATGTGCGTCATTTGATTTTAATAATGCTGAAACATGTTTGGAATGCAAGAATCTATTTCAGCCTGATGTGGTATCCAGACTGAGATGTGGACACCCATTGCCGGCGTTACCTGCTATGTCAGCTCATGAAGGAACCGGGTCTTTAGAGTTTCACAAGGGCTTACTTAATGGCATGCCAGTAACTTTATTAAAGGATTCAGGTTGCACGACGGTAGGCGTGCGACAATGTTTGGTTGATCCTTCTTGTTGTACAGGCACATGGGTTAAGTGCATTACGTTTGGTGGTAGAATTGAGAAATTTCAAACTGCTGTGGTTCATATCGCAACGCCATTTTTTACGGGACAAATAAAAGTATGTTTGTTGCCGAATCCAGTTTGCGATTTGGTTCTTGGTCACATTCACGGTTTTAAAGAGTGTACTCGTGAGCAAATAAATGATTGGGAACGAGAACACGTACACAGGGCTAATGTTGTGGTTACTCGAGCACAGGAACATGCTCAACAAAATGTTGTACCATTGGGTAATGATGAATTGGGGCATAGCAACATTAGCAAAGAAGCTTTTGCTACATTGCAGAAAAATGATGATTCACTAAAGAAATTTTTTTAATTTCGTACAAATTAATACTACAAATGATATTAATTGTCACAAGCAATGGTATGCTATCGTCAATAACATATTAGTGAGACAATTCCGAGATGGGAAGTCCTTTGATACTGTGACTCAAATAATGGTACCTAAAACAATGAGGGCTTATATTTTAAGTCATGCTCATGATTCACGTTGTTCAGGTCATTTGGGTTACTCGAGAACAAGGGCTAGAGTGCTTGCATCATTTTTCTGGCCTGGTATATCAAAAGACATTTCGATGTATTGCCGTTCTTGTTTTATATGTCAGGAGGTTAAGTCTAGAGGGGCACATCATGTAGCTCCCATTCAAGCAGCCGATATTCCGGTGCGTCCGTTTGAGAAGATGGCCGTGGACATTATTGGCCCACTTCCTATAATGTCATCGAGAGGACATAGATATGTTTTAACCTGCATAGATATGTGTACGCGTTGGCCGGAAGCTATACCTCTAAAAAATATTGCTACTCAAGATGTGGCTGAAGCTTTGTTTCAAATATTTTCCAGAATCGGTTTTCCGAGAAAACTGTTGTCAGATAGGGGCTCTCAATTTGTTTCCGGTACTATGACTGAGGTGATGAAAATGTTTCACATAGATAGATCACTTAGCAGTGTCTATCACGCCGCCTCGAATGGTATGGTGGAGCGTCTCAATAGGTCGATAAAACAAATGTTGGGTAAGATTACTATTGATTTTCCTAAAGAGTGGGACCGAGTTTTACCTGCGGTACTTTTCGCATATCGCGAAATACCGAATGAGCATACTGGTTTCAGTCCATTTCAACTTGTGTTTGGGGCTCAACCCAGAGGTCCATTATCTTTGATTAAAGATTTGTTAATCGATTCTGATTTGTCTCAAGAGACAGTATCGTCATACGAGTATGTTGTCAATCTCAGACAAAGAATCATGGATGCATGTCAGTTAGCGACATCTGCATCAGAGAGAGCTAAAGAGAAAGCTCGGGTGTTGCAAAATCATTCAAGACATCTTCGGCATCTTGTACCAGGTGACGAAGCATTTGTTCTCTTACCTAGTAAGCAGAATAGACTACTTATAACTTGGTGTGGTCCTTTCAAAATTCTGTCCAGAATTTCGGATGTAGATTACGTACTTGATGTCAATGGGAAAAGGAAAATATTTCACATTAACATGTTGAAAGAATTCCACGCAAGACCTGAACATCTTCAGGCAGTATTTCATGCTGTCGAGGACATAGTCTCGCGTCCAATTGGGTGGTCTTCATTATCAGTGATTCAGGAAGAATCAGCGTTTCCTGAAGTATCTATGAATTTTCCTAACATACCAGTACATTCTACAGAAACTTGGAAAGATGTGACGATATGTCAAGATTTATCGTTGGATAGAAAAACACAGGTGTCTGACTTATTACATTCCTTTAATGATGTACTTTCAGATATTCCAGGTAAAAACAAATGTAATCATACATGATATACATTTAAATGATGAAACGCCCATTAGAGTACGTCCATACCCTATACCTTTACATTTTCAGGACAAAGTGAACAAAGAAATAGATGACATGATTAGGTTAGGGATAATCAGTCCGTCTCAAAGTAATTTTGCTTTTCCTATGGTGGTAATTCGAAAAAAAGATAATGAGATACGACTCTGCATTGATTTCAGAAAATTAAATAAAGTAACAAAATTTGATGCCGAACCATTACCATTATTGGAGGATTTCTTACCAAAATTGTCAAAGGCAATATACTTTAGTAAATTTGATTTAGCCAAGGGTTATTGGCAAGTTCCGTTGGCGGATAGATGTAAACAGTTCACAGCTTTTTCTACTCCTCGGGGGTTGTTCCATTTCAATGTCATGTGTTTCGGACTAATGAACGCACCTGCGTCCTTCACTAGAATGATGAGAATGCTGTTCTCTCATAGGCAAGATGTTATTACTTATATAGATGATATTTGTCTATTTAGCAATACGTGGGATGAACACTTTGTTGGTCTACATTCACTTTTATCTACTCTTAGATCTGCTGGGTTATCTGCTAGACCATCTAAGGTGTATATTGGATTCTCTGAGATTACGTTTCTAGGTCATAGGATTGGTCATGGGAATCTTCAACCTTTGGAGCAGAATGTTTCCAAGATTCTAAATCTTTCCATTCCTAGAACAAAAAAACAAGTCCGTAGTGTGTTAGGACTAGTGCAATATTATGGTAAATTTATTCCTAATTTATCTTCAATTACATCAGATCTGTCCACTCTACTTAGGAAAGGGGCTCCTAATGTAATTAGGTGGACTCCAGAATGCAATGCTGCTTTTCTTAAAATTAAAGATTTGTTTTCATCCCCACCGATTTTAAAACTACCCAGGCTTAATAATCTTTATACTCTTCGAACAGACGCTTCGTCCAAAGGCGTTGGTGCTGTGTTGCTTCAACAATTTGATGGACATCTGCATCCGATCACGTACATTTCGAGAAAATTAAACAAGGCGGAAATGAATTATTCGGTGTTGGAAAAAGAACTTCTCGCCGTGGTATGGGCAGTAACCAAATTAGAGAAGTATTTGTTGGGTGTATGTTTCGTAATACAGTCAGATCAGAAGGCTTTGGCGTATTTAAAGACAAAAAACCACAAATGCGCCCGAGCAGCCCGTTATTCGATTCTGATGCAGCCGTATAATTATACGATTCAAGCAATTCGGGGGTCTGACAATGTGGTGGCAGACGTACTGTCGAGGTGCCCTCAGGAAGACAGTACACAAGTTTTTAATGACAGTTAATGCATGGTCAACAGTAGTGTTGATGTAATTGGGACATTGAATTTAATTGGTTTTACCCAGAACACACTTTAATGTTTAGGGGGTAACGTGCACATATAGTGTATATAATACTGTACTGCAATGATATTCAAAAGCAAAAAAAAAAAAAAAAAAAAAATTTTTTTTTGCGTGTATATTATCTAGAGGTTCCTAGGGGCATTGAAATAGGTAATTTGAGGACCAATTTATGCTTATACTTGCAATCGTTTGGGTTTATATCATGAATAAACATATATGGGACTGACTCTTCATTGGTGAGGTACATATTATTGTAATCTTTATCCTATGGGTAGATAATCCTATTAGATGTAATTATATTAGGTGAGTTTTGGGTCTAGTATTATTGATTAGTTTAGAGGTAATAGAGGGCGGTGTTGTTTTTTTTTCCGTAATTTTTGTTATTATGATTATTTCTTCCTACGTGGATTTTATTCACATGACTTGTTTATCACCGTTTCATCTCATCGACGACTGACTGATAATTTTATGAGACAATTAACTGACTTAGACGTATTGAGACTTAGGATAGTATTATGCTGGTATTTTTATTATTATTACCAATAGATTTTTGAAGAAAAAAAAGAAACTGCGTTTTTTTTTTTTTCTTACAGGTGGTAGAGGGTAATTGTTGCAATATGCTTATTGTCACAATGTTATTTGCGCATAAATGGGCGCTGAACTTAACTGAGAGATATTGTAAGATTTTTAATAAGCACACTTTTGTGCACTATTATTGAACATAGAGGCCAAGGTCTTAATGTATTAACCACTCGATTTGTAGATTGGTTTATGACGTTTGCTTTTTGGTGGGTCCTTAGTGATGACGTAGATTGGTAAATAACTTAAAAATGGAGGACCATCGCCTTGTCAATGGTCAGACACATTATTGTACAGTCCGGTTTTATATTATAGCTTCGGAAGGAAGCCTATGCTAGGACTGGTATTAAGGAATGAAGTATAATATTCAACCTTACGTGGACGTGGAAGTAATACACCGTAAAAAACCGGAGTCAAAATCTTCCATTGTCACCGCAGTGTTTGAAGTTATTCTGGACCACAGAAATCCAGCATTGAAATAGTAGTTGACTATATATTGCATGTATTATGAACAAATTCGATGACCTGATGACCGGACGTAGAACCACATTTTACCATTTAATCATCATTGGAAAATAAACCTCTGTTTGAGTTAAAAAAAAACACCTCAGCTTTTATGGTCCGTTAAAGTAGAGGTTGGCTGTTGCAGGTTGTTCTTCCCTTTTGAACCAGTGAGAAAAACAGGGACGATTAAGTGTTGCTACACACTCACGTTTTGGCATTCGCGTCTTATCACTGTACTTTCATCAGTGATATAAACAAAATTGGGAAGAACTTAACCGCTATTGGTGGACATTTTAACATGACTCTAACGGTTGTTGAAAGCAGACATCAAAGGAAAATATAAAAAGCGATAATGTTGGCTTAGTTTACTAAGAGGGTTGTTGAAGCGAGTGGGTATTGTTTTTTGTGCGGGGGGAGGATGACGATGTATAGTGGGGTGTAAGCGGTGATTTTTGTGTGTATGACTCAGGAGTGAAGTGTTAGAGACTTGGCTTGTATTGTTTGTTTTTTTGGCTGGCGGTGATGACTCCTGGGTGTATGTTGGGGTGTAGCTGGTGGTTGTGTGTATGACTCAGGAGTGAAGTGTTAGATAGAAGTATATAGTTAATGATCTCTTTTAAAAGAATACCTGAGTTAAAGAGGAAAATATAAATAGCGATAATGTTGGCTTAGTTCACTAAGAGGGTTGTTGAAGCGAGTGGAGCCTTTTTGCGCTGGCTTGGGCGACGATGTATAGTGGGTTGTAGGTTAGTGGGGTGCTTTGTGTGTGTTGTTGGGTGTGCTATTTAGACATATATACATACATATACACATACATATATACATATATATGTGTATATATATATATATATATATATATATATATATATATATATATATATATATATAGATAGATATATATATATATATATATATATATAAAATATAAAAAATCGATAATGATGGAAAATATAAAAAATCGATAATGTTGGATTAGGTTACTAAGAGGGTTTTTTGAAGCGAGGGAATCTTTTTGTACTGCGGGCGTGTCGTATTCTTTGTTAGGTCTTTGTATCTTGTCTTTTTGAGCGCCAGAAATATTTAATTTACTCGTTCATACATTTTTTCTAAGATACATTTTAGCTGTCGCTATCATGAAATCTTATACTAACTGTTTCGCCTCTTAAACTTACAAGCTTATTTTCTTTGTGAGAGAGTGAAGTGTTAGAGACTTACCTATACTACGTCTAGCGTGAAGAGGTGGAGTGAAGTGTTAGAGACTTGACTGTACTAAAGTTAGCATGAAAAGGTGGGGTTGAAGTGTTAGAGACTTACCTATTTGAGTGCGTGTGTGTGTGCATATGTGTGTGTGTGTGGGCGCTCGCGTGCGTGGTTGTGTGTGTGTGTGTTGGGTTGTAGCAGGCGGGTGTGCCAGCATCGAGAGATGGGAGCGAAGTGTTAGAGACTTGACTATACCAGGGCCAGCATGAAGAGGTGGGAGTAAAGTCGCTTCTTTACCGTTTCGGTGGTAGATTAGAGACAGCGGTCCGGTGGTGTTGGGACACCAACTCGGTTCTGGGGATATTGGTTGATAACAACTGGAGTTGATGTAGTCGTCAAACGTGTTACTGATACAAACAGTAGGACAGGTATCCGTGTTTGGTAACTGTAATCGGTCAAATTCGGCGAGGATTTCACCTTGTAAACCCAACAAATGTTCAAATTCAGATCGAGTTAACGTAATGTCGGACTTTCATACGTGTCCAGACTTGCGCTAGCCAGGGTTTGATTAGCGGAAAAAACTAAGCGCTAGTTGACGCGTTGTCGATGTGAAAATTTTTGTGTACATGTGTGTGTGTGTGCGGGTGTGGTTTTGTGTATGTGTGTGTGTGTGTTGGGTTGTAGCAGGTGGGTGTACCAGCGTCGAGAGGTGGGAGTGAAGTGTTAGAGACTATACTAGGTCTAGCATGAAGAGGTGGGTGTGTAGTGTTAGAGACTTGACTGTACTAGGGTTAGCATGAAAAGGTGGGAGTGAAGTGTTAGAGACGTCACTATAGCAGGGCCAGCAGGAAGAGGTGGGGGTGAAAAGTGAGAGACTTGGGTATACAATTTTTGTGTAGATATGTTTGTGTGTTGTTGTATTGTGTATGACTCGGCATTGTGTTGTTCTTTTATACAACATATAATAATATGTATACACACGAAATTTATACATACCATATTTAGACAGCATAGATAACATGTCATCACTTCTTTTGATGTACATCCAGTTGGTGGGAACAGGGGAAGCCATCGTAAGTGAGGTGTAAGTATCTGTCGTTATCACACCACTGCGTCAGTAAAGTATGAACGTGAGTGGCTGGGTCTTGGTCTTCCAAGTGTCTAGTTATAGCAAGGAATATCAGTTTAATCTGGTTTTTGAAACGTGTTCGGACTTGTACTAGTCAGGGCATGATTATTGGAAAAACTAAGCGATACTTGACGCGTTGCCGATGTGAAAATTTTGTTCTTTTTGTGTATGTCATGCAAGTTTAGGTATAGGGACACTGGCCAAAAGTGATCTCATCAGAAAGTTGAAATATTTTTAAAAGACCAGCTAGTCTAGTCTAATAATATTTTGAAACAGATTTTAGCAACACTCCCTAGTGAAAAAACGAATACATTCACATATTTAGAAATAACAACGTTGCGTAGGGTTTTCTTCCAGTCTCTGACTGTTAAGAAAATACGCTTATCGAAAAACAAAGACAAACACATACCCAGATATTTGTCCACAGAATACGCTTAAACAGATACAGACATATATCTTTTAAATAACAGAGATATTTAACACAAAATACGAATAAAACAGAATAACACACGTTTTGGTTGTCTGGTGATCTGGTTTTCAGAAGGCTGTTTCTTGGTTTCAACGTCTGATTTTTCAAAATGACTAGAGGTCTTTACTGCTCGCGGATTGTCGTTTGAATGAACTGTCTACAGACTTTGTTTTGATATATCAAAAGGCTTGTCTCTCACATGCGCAGAAATACACAAGCTGTTACGTGAGGGTGCCACCCCGTTAGTTGTGTCGAGGAAGTTATCAGAGACTAGTGCACGTGTAAGGTTTCGCGGTGATTTGATTGAAAGTGGATTATTTTCAGCGTATTCGTTCGATGTTTAATTAAGATAATTGCTCACTGGTGCGACACCATGTCTAATTGGGTGCAGCGTTGGCGAGTTCAGAACGGTCAGAACCCATTATCGATTATTTTCGTTCATTGTTTAATTGGAGGGCGGTCCACCTGTGTTCGAACCCCCACCGACTTAAGGTTTCACTTTTTTCATACGGGCGACATCTGGTGATAGGTTTTATATTGTCTCCCAAGCGATTCATACATGCGGTGACCATGGAAATGTAGTACATTAAATAAATGTAACTAAGTATTTGTTCCAGTTATCAAACGAGTATCTGCGTTTGTCCTGCAAGTTTCAAACTTTAATGAATCCTTTTCTTCCACTAAACAAAGATGACCCCCCAAAATTTTTCTCCCAGGTCTGCTCAAAGGTTCCAACCTATAGGTAAATAGAGCAACTGTCAAATACTTCTTTAAAAATTTCTCCCCTTGGCAAACAAATTTCTTCCCCTTGTCAAAAAATGTCTCCCCCTTGTCAAACAAATTTCTTCCCCTTGACAAACAAATTTCTTCCTCTTGTCAAAAAAATTTCGCCCCCTTGGTAATCAAATTTCTTCCTCTTGTCAAAAAAATTTCGCCCCTTGGTAATTAAATTTCTTCCCCTTGTCAAAAAATACTGCCCCTTGTCAAAAAAAATTACGCCCCCTTGGTAATCAAATTTCTTCCTCTTGTCAAAAAAATGTCGCCCCTTGGCAATTAAATTTCTTCCCCTTGTCAAAAAATACTTCCCCTTGGCAAAAAAATGTCCCCCCTTGGCAGTCAAATCGCACGAGTAACAAAGGCTGGCCTCGGTAAAAACTTACAGTTGCGTTTTTCAACCCGCTCTCCAACGGTTTAAGCATTTCATCACTTCTTGCCATGTACACCCAGTTGGTGGGAACAATGGAAACCACCTTCAACAAGGTATGAGGGATAGTGTCGTTATCACACCACCTCTTCAGCAAAGTATAACCATGAGTGTCTGGGTGTGTGGGTGTGTGTGTGTGAGCGCTCGCGTACGTGGTTGTGCGTCTGTGAGTGTGTGTGTGCGTGGGCGCGCACGTGTGTGTGTGTGTGGGGTGGGTTGGGTTGCGGTGTGTTGTATTGTATTGTGTTATGTGATGTTGATTTATTCAACAGTTATACGTACATATTACAATATATATATATATATATATATATATATATATATATATATATATATATATATATATATATATATATATATATATATATATATATATATATATATTACAAACAGTTATAACATCTAGAGGTAGGAGTGAAGTGTTAGAGACTGACCAGGTCCACCATCGAGAGGTGGGAGTGAAGTGTTAGAGACGTTACTCTACTAGGGTCACCAAGTAGAGGTGGAAGGGGATTGTTAGAAACTATACAAGGTCTAGCATCGAGAGGTGGTAGTGAAGTGTTAGAGACATGACCAGAGCCAGCAGCGAGAAGTGGGAGGGAAGTGTTAGAGACTTGACTAGGTCTAGCATCGAGTAATAAAATCTACTCACCCCAATGTCCATCTAGTGTTATGAAAATGACCCGTACACAGTCGACGTTTCCAGCATAAAAAATAATATGAAAGGCTAGGTTGGACAAACCCAAAAAGACATTTTTATTGAACACAACCGTAGAGATATATGTCACAGGCAGACCACGCACGTGCTTTTTACCACTCGCTGTTAAACTCGATCGATGGTCTGCGCTCGCGAGGAAAACATTATCAAATGTAATCGATGAATGAGTCATAGTGTTTGTAGTCGGTTACGGTGGGTGACGTCCGCGCTAAATATAGACTATCGGAAACAAGTTTATGTATAATAAAATAATAATACAAGATCAAAAGAACATAAAAAATTTTCCGATAGTCTATATTTAGCGCGGACGTCACCCACCGTAACCGACTACAAACACTATGACTCATTCATCGATTACATTTGATAATGTTTTCCTCGCGAGCGCAGACCATCGATCGAGTTTAACAGCGAGTGGTAAAAAGCACGTGCGTGGTCTGCCTGTGACATATATCTCTACGGTTGTGTTCAATAAAACTGTCTATTTGGGTTTGTCCAACATAGCCTTTGATATTATTTTTTATGCTGGAAACGTCGACTGTGTACGGGTCATTTTCATAACACTAGATGGACATTGGGGTGAGTAGATTTTATTACTCGATGCTAGACCTAGTCAAGTCTCTAACACTTCCCTCTCACTTCTCGCTGCTGGCTCTGGTCATGTTTCTAACACTTCACTACCACCTCTCGATGCTAGACCTTGTATAGTTTCTAACAATCCCCTTCCACCTCTACTTGGTGACCCTAGTAGAGTAACGTCTCTAACACTTCACTCCCACCTCTCGATGGTGGACCTGGTCATGTCTCTAACACTTCACTCCCACCTCTAGATGTTATAACTGTTTGTAAAATATATATATATATTGTAATATGTACGTATAACTGTTGAATAAATCAACACCACATAACACAATACAATACAACACACCGCAACACAACCCACCCCACACACACACACACACACGTGCGCGCACCCACGCACACACACACTCACAGACGCACAACCACGTACGCAAGCGCTCACACCCACACACCCAGACACTCATGGTTATACTTTACTGAAGAGGTGGTGTGATAACGACAGACACTATCCCTCATACCTTGTTGAAGGTGGTTTCCATTGTTCCCACCAACTGGGTGTACATGGCAAGAAGTGATGAAATGCTTAAACCGTTGGAGAGCGGGTTGAAGAACGCAACTGTAAGTTTTTACCGAGGCCAGCCTATGTTACTCGTGCGATTTGATTGCCAAGGGGAAAATTTTTTTGCCAAGGGGAAGTATTTTTTGACAAGGGGAAGAAATTTAATTGCCAAGGGGCGAAATTTTTTTGACAAGAGGAAGAAATTTGATTACCAAGGGGGCGTAATTTTTTTGACAAGGGGCAGTATTTTTTGACAAGGGGAAGAAATTTAATTACCAAGGGGCGAAATTTTTTTTCACAAGAGGAAGAAATTTGATTACCAAGGGGGCGAAATTTTTTTGACAAGAGGAAGAAATTTGTTTGTCAAGGGGAAGAAATTTGTTTGACAAGGGGGAGACATTTTTTGACAAGGGGAAGAAATTTGTTTGCCAAGGGGAGAAATTTTTAAAGAAGTATTTGACAGTTGCTCTATTTACCTATAGGTTGGAACCTTTGAGCAGACCTGGGAGAAAAATTGTGGGAGTCATCTTTGTTTAGTGGAAGAAAAGGATTCATTAAAGTTTGAAACTTGCAGGGCAAACGCAGATACTCGTTTGATAACTGGAACAAATACTTAGTTACATTTATTTAATGTACTACATTTCCATGGTCACCGCATGTATGAATCGCTTGGGAGACAATATAAAACCTATCACCAGATGTCGCCCGTATGAAAAAAGTGAAACCTTAAGTCGGTGGGGGTTCGAACACAGGTGGACCGTCCTCCAATTAAACAATGAACGAAAATAATTGATAACGGGTTCCGACCGTTCTGAACTCGCCAACACTGCACCCAATTAGACATGGTGTCGCACCAGTGAGCAAATATCTTAATTAAACAACGAACGAATACGCTGAAAATAATCCACTTTCAATCAAATCACCGCGAAACCTTACACGTGCACTAGTCTCTGATAACTTCCTCGACACAACTAACGGGGTGGCACCCTCACGTAACAGCTTGTGTATTTCTGCGAATGTGAGAGACAAGCCTTTTGATATATCAAAACAAAGTCTGTAGACAGTTCATTCAAACGACAATCCGCGAGCAGTAAAGACCTCTAGTCGTTTTGAAAAATCAGACGTTGAAACCAAGAAACAGCCTTCTGAAAACCAGACCACTAGACAACCAAAACGTATGTTATTCTGTTTTATTCGTATTTTGTGTTAAATATCTCTGTTATTTAAAAGATATATGTCTGTATCTGTTTAAGCGTATTCTGTGGACAAATATCTGGGTATGTGTTTGTCTTTGTTTTTCGATAGGCGCATTTTATAAATACTCAGAGACTGGAAGAAAACCCTACGCAATGTTCTTATTTCTAAATATGTGTGTGTGTTCGTTTTTTCACTAGGGAGTGTTGCTAAAATCTGTTTCAAAATATTATTAGACTAGACTAGCTGGTCTTTAAGAAAATTTCAACTTTCTGATGAGATCACTTTTGGCCAGTGTCCCTATACCTAAACTTGCATGACATACACAAAAAGAACAAAATTTTCACATCGGCAACGCGTCAAGTATCGCTTAGTTTTTCCAATAATCATGCCCTGACTAGTACAAGTCTGAACACGTTTCAAAAACCAGATTAAACTGATATTCCTTGCTATAACTAGACACTTGGAAGACCAAGACCCAGCCACTCACGTTCATACTTTACTGACGCAGTGGTGTGATAACGACAGATACTTACACCTCACTTACGATGGATTCCCCTGTTCCCACCAACTGGATGTACATCAAAAGAAGTGATGACATGTTATCTATGCTGTCTAAATATTGTATGTATAAATTTCGTGTGTATACATATTAATATATGTTGTATAAAAAAACAACACAATGCCGAGTCATACACAATACAACAACACACAAACATATCTACACAAAAATTGTACACCCAAGTCTCTAACACTTCACCCCCACCTCTTCCTGCTGGCCCTGCTATAGTGACGTCTCTAACACTTCACTCCCACCTTTTCATGCTAACCCTAGTACAGTCAAGTCTCTAACACTACACACCCACCTCTTCATGCTAGACCTAGTATAGTCTCTAACACTTCACTCCCACCTCTCGACGCTGGTACACCCACCTGCTACAACCCAACACACACACACACATACACAAAACCACACCCGCACACACACACACATGTACACAAAAATTTTCACATCGACAACGCGTCAACTAGCGCTTAGTTTTTTCCGCTAATCAAACCCTGGCTAGCGCAAGTCTGGACACGTATGAAAGTCCGACATTACGTTAACTCGATCTGAATTTGAACATTTGTTGGGTTTACAAGGTGAAATCCTCGCCGAATTTGACCGATTACAGTTACCAAACACGGATACCTGTCCTACTGTTTGTATCAGTAACACGTTTGACGACTACATCAACTCCAGTTGTTATCAACCAATATCCCCAGAACCGAGTTGGTGTCCCAACACCACCGGACCGCTGTCTCTAATCTACCACCGAAACGGCAAAGAAGCGACTTTACTCCCACCTCTTCATGCTGGCCCTGGTATAGTCAAGTCTCTAACACTTCGCTCCCACCTCTCGATGCTGGCACACCCGCCTGCTACAACCCAACACACACACACAACCACGCACGCGAGCGGCCACACACACACACACACATATGCACACACACACGCACTCAAATAGGTAAGTCTCTAACACTTTACCCCCACCTTTTCATGCTAACCTTAGTACAGTCAAGTCTCTAACACTTCACTCCACCTCTTCACGCTAGACGTAGTATAGGTAAGTCTCTAACACTTCACTCTCTCACAAAGAAAATAAGCTTGTAAATTTAAGAGGCGAAACAGTTAGTATAAGATTTCATGATAGCGACAGCTAAAATGTATCTTAGAAAAAATGTATGAACGAGTAAATTAAATATTTCTGGCGCTCAAAAAGACAAGATACAAAGACCTAACAAAGAATACGACACGCCCGCAGTACAAAAAGACTCTCCTCGCTTCAAAAAACCCTCTTAGTTACCAAATCCAACATTATCGATTTTTTATATTTTCCGTCATTATCGATTTTTTTATATTGTGTGTATATATATATATATATATATATATATATGTCTATATAGCACACCCAACAACACACAAAAAGCCCCCCACTAACCTACAACCCACTATACACCGTCGCCCACGCCAGCGCAAAAAGGCTCCACTCGCTTCAACAACCCTCTTAGTAAACTAAGCCAACATTATCGCTATTTATATTTTCCTCTTTAACTCAGGTATTCTTTTAAAAGAGATCATTAACTATATACTTCTATCTAACACTTCACTCCTGAGTCATACACACAACCACCAGCTACACCCCAACATACACCCAGGAGTCATCACCGCCAGCCAAAAAAAAAAATACCCGCCAAGTCTCTAACACGTCACTCCTGAGTCATACACACAAAAATCACCCCTAACCTACACCCCACTATACATCGTCAATTTCCCCCGCACAAAAAACAATACCCACTCGCTTCAACAACCCTCTTAGTAAACTAAGCCAACATTATCGCTTTTTATATTTTCCTCTTTAACTCAGGTATTCTTTTAAAAGAGATCATTAACTATATACTTCTATCTAACACTTCACTCCTGAGTCATACACACAACCACCAGCTACACCCCAACACACACCCATGAGTCATCACCGCCAGCCAACAAAAAAAAAAAAATACCCGCCAAGTCTCTAACACTTCCCTCCTGAGTCATACACACAAAAATCACCCCTAACCTACACCCAACTATACATCGTCATCCTCCCCCGCACAAAAAAACAATACCCACTTCCTTAAAAAAAAACCTTACTAACCTACGCCCCCGTTATCGATTTTTATATTTTCCTCTTTAACTCAAGTATTCTTTTAAAAGAGATCATTAACTATATACTTCTATCTAACACTTCACTCCTGCATCATACATACAACCACCAGCTACACCCCAACACACACCCATGAGTCATCACCGCCAGCCAAAAAACAATACCCACCAAGTCTCTAATACTTCACTCCCGAGTCATACACACAAAAATCACCCCTAACCTACACCCCACTATACATCGTCATCCTCCCCCGCACAAAAAACAATACCCACTTCCTTAAAAAAAACCCTTAGTAAACTAAGCCGCCGTTATCGATTTTTATATTTTCCTCTTTAAGTCAAGTATTCTTTTAAAAGAGCTCATTAACTATATACTTCTATTTATAAACCTTTGTATCTATGTTGTAAAATAAATACACGTCTAACTACATATTTTAACCCATGAGTCATCACCGCCAGCCAAAAAACAATACCCGCCAAGTCTCTAACACTTCACTCCTGAGTCATACACACAAAAATCCCCCCATATCCTACACCACACTATACATCGTCATCCTCCCCCGCACAAAAAACAATACCCACTTCCTTAAAAAAAAAACCTTAGTAAACTAAGGGTGGGTTTGAAAAAAAATCGAAAAAAGGTGATTCGTCTTACGAGGACAAAAGACAAAGAAAGTGGTCTACGTTACGGCCACAAGGCCTTCGTCAGGAAAAGAAAGAAAGTGAAGGCTAGATAGGAGACATAAGAACTTAAAGAAGTAAACTAAAGAAGTAAACTAAGCCGCCGTTATCGATTTTTATATTTTCCTCTTCAACTCAGGTATTCTTTTAAAAGAGATCATTAACTATATACTTCTATCTAACGCTTCACTCCTGCGTCATACATACAACCACCAGCTACACCCCAACACACACCCATGAGTCATCACCGCCAGCCAAAAAACAATACCCGCCAAGTCTCTAACACTTCACTCCTGAGTCATACACATAAAAATCCCCCCTATCCTACACTCCACTATACATCGTCATCCTCCCCCGCACAAAAAACAATACCCACTTCCTTAAAAAAAACCCTTAGTAAACTAAGCCGCCATTATCGATTTTTATATTTTCCGCTTTAAGTCAAGTATGCTTTTAAAAGAGCTCATTAACTATATACTTCTATTTATAAACCTTTGTATCTATGTTGTAAAATAAATACACGTCTAACTACATATTTTATATAAACAACGCACTACCTGGACAATAACACGCCCGCCATTATTGAACTATGTTAGGACGCCAGCTGCTCGTCAGAGGAAGTCACCCCGCTAAGATATATCGCTATATAAAAAGTCATGCTCCACCTCCTGGCGCTCCAATAACAACCACACACCCGCCATTATCGAACTAATATATTACTATATACCAAGTCATGCGGCCCCACTTCCTGACGCGCCACCTCCGCAATGAGTATTTCCTCCCACTCGCTTCAAAGACCCTCTTAGTAATCTACTAATTATCGATTTTTTATATTTTCCGTCATTATCGATTTTTTATTTTTTTTTTTTTTTATATACCCTTCAAAAGAAGTTAAGGACCATTTTTATTAAGGGTGCAAAGTGAAAATGAAAATGAAAAATAAAAACACGGCACAACTGGGCAAAGCGCTGCTGCAGTCCGACAATAACTGAAAGAGATACGGCAAGCCTCTGAGCGATATTTCAGACAGTAAGACCTTCCTGCAACCACGCAATGGCTCTTCCTTTATCCACAACACTCAGCTTTCGTCGTTGAGGCATATTGTTGTGCAATGGTTATGCAGCACTTGTGTTGCTTATAAAGACAATTTTGTGAGTACAGCTCAAGACCAACACTATAGTCTCCCACATGCATCACGCATTTTTGGAATAGCAGGTATTTTTTTCATGATCAGATATCATTAAAAACACCCACATTTTGGCGTCGCAGCAGCATTTTTTAAGCGTGCTTGCTGAGCTGAACACTAGCCACACGGTATGCTGGTGGCCCATGCAGCACTTGTTGAATGTTTGTCGTTCGAGAAAAATCAATGTCAGATTAATTGCTTATGAAATATAATTTTTATAACTTTTGGGTCATTTTCACCTACTGGTCCTTAACTTCTTTTGAAGGGTATATATATTGTCTAAGTATTTTGTATAAACAACACCATTATCGAACAAATTTATTGCTATATAACAAGTCATACGTCTGATCGTCAGAGGAAGTCCCCCGGCTAAAATCTATCGCTATATAAAAAGTCATGCGCCACCGCCTGAGAACGCCGCCGCCTGAAATCGATCGAGTATTTTGCTATATAAAAGTCATGCGCCGCCACCTGAATGATACCTAAAAGGTACATTATATACTACTGGTCTGGCTGGCTACCCGGCGCTTTGACACCGCCGAGGAGCTCATGGATGGAGTCAACAGCTGGCTAAGTACCCTGGTGGCACCGTTCCTTGACCAGGGGTTACAAAAACTTGTGCCACGGTACGACAAGTGCCTGCATTTGGGTGGTGACTATGTGGAAAAATAAAACAGTGATGTATGTAACTTTTGTATGTATTTAGATGTTATTGTCATTTTTTTTTTAATTTTTACCATCCAATCGGAGGTTGATTTTGGAATAGCCCTCGTAGTATAATTTTTATTTCTTTTTCTTGTTTTTCACTTAGTTCTCCCTTTTTTTCCTGTCTGTGTTTGTTCGTTTATCCCTGACGAAATCCTTGTGGCCGAACGTAGGGGATTTTCTTAACCATTGTCCTTATAAGACGAATTAACTTTATTCCCCTTTTCACCTACCATCTACTGTCAGGACAAGAAGAACTGTGAGTTCAGGCAGGTCGTTAGTAAGAGTTATCTGCCAATAAACCATGTAATTTTCGAAGCCTATGACCGTAGCCGCTCGTAATGATATAGCCGTCGTTTTCTGCTTCTGCTTCGCTAGCACTCATAAAACCACATGGTTTCCTCCATAAAGTTGGCAGTCTGTCTCTGATTGTGATACAGGTTTTCGGCGGTAATAAATTAGTAGCTTAATATCGTACCCGGCGTGATGCTGACCACATCACCCCTAGTGTGCCGATGGTCAAGAAAATATGGGCCTAACAACATATTCCCAATATGCCTCAATGGGCGTGTAATGGGATCCTTTACTTTTTTTAATATCGCACGTGCGGCAAAACATTACTCGCGGTCACTCACATTTATACCTGCGTCTATCTAGAGGCGAAAAGAAAAAACTTCTATTAAGTACATCCATAACTGAGTTAAGGCTGAAAAATTACCTCAACATCCGAAAATTACAGTTAACAGAAATCGACATAACCGGAGTTTGTTTGTATTTTGTCTGTGTTTTTTGTTTTGTTTTTTTGTTTGTTTTTTTGTTTTTTTTAGAAGCAAAGCCAAAGAAGACTGTATGCCAAAACTTGTAGAATTTCTTCGAGTTAAGCGTGAATCGACTTCAGGCAGTTCGAATTAAATGGACTGCACTGAATATATACGGGCTGATCACCCGTTTGCCAGTCACTTCGATTACGGAAACAACAGCAAATGGGTTGATTTGCCATTGCCCTAAAGACGCCACTAGGCGTGATGGGAAACAATGGCAAAGAAAACCTATCTGCTGTTGCCCTAAGACGCCACTAGGTGTAATGGCCACTGACTGCTTTGACGGTCGGTGGCTAAGGACGGAAGAAGAAGACTGAATATATGATGCTGGACGATGTAGTTCCAACAATTTTTATATTGGTATCATTTCTCCTTATGTCTCACCTGTTTACATTAAATATGTTGGTGACGTTTTTCTTTGCCACGATAGTGAATTGTCCATTATTTTCTCTCTTTTTCTTCCTCTATTTCTTTTTGCTTCAATCTTTCATGTTGTTACAACTTATTCCAACCTTCTTATTATTACGTGCCAAAAGTAAGCGGAATACTTCTTGCTGATACAATTTACAAGATTCATCTCCGCATTGGCTCCTTCAGAACATCATAATTACTCATTTGAGCTGGCCGTGCAGCTTTATATTTTAATATGAAAAAACTCATATAGATGAAAATGTTAGCATTTTTCTGTAAAAACATAATTTTGTGATTTATATGAATTATTTTCTTGTTTACAGATTATTCGCGACTCAGTTTCACATGCCAGAATTCGTTCTACATAAAACTGAAGATCTCTGTTTCTTACGATATTTGATAAAGATGTTTTGTTTTCATTATCTGCTAGTATCGTTACTTGGAAACCATTGCTAAGTCCTAGCCACTTTTCTACTAGCTTAGCTCTTGATATATGTCCTTTCCCCGATGAAACCATTGCTAAGTCTTAGCCACTTTTCTACTAGCTTATCTCTTGATATATGTCCTTTCCCGACGAAACCATTGCTAAGTCCTAGCCACTTTTCTACTAGCTTAGCTCTTGATATATGTCCTTTCCCGACGAAACCATTGCTAAGTCCTAGCCACTTTTCTACTAGCTTAGCTCTCGCTTTGTGTCCTTTCCCCGACGAAAGCATTGTAGCCGCAACGTTTGCAATTTTCTTTTTCTTTGTAAATTTCATTCCCTCCTTTTTTTTTTACTTTTAAAAACACTTCCTTCACCAGGTCTTGGTCAATCAATCAATCATTACCCTCTAGCTCCCTACGGAGCATAGGTCTTCAACGAACACATGGCAAGCTCTCCTGTCACGTGCCATCCGTTCACGTTCTATCCATATTTTCTTCATCATTTTCACTTCTGTATCCAGTTCTCTTCTCCGTGTGTTTTTTGGTCTACCTCTGCGTCTCTTTCCCTGGGATTCAAGAATAAGGACTGCCTTGTAATGCTATCAACAGGTTTCTTCAATGTGTGTCCTATCCATCACCAGCTTCTTCTCGTGTTTTGTTCCACGTCTTAGTGCAGGCGTCCTAATTTTCCTAAGTTGCAGTCACTCGTTAAGTTTACGGAAAAAGATTTTTTTTTTTAAAGTAAGAGAGAGACGAACAACAAGCAAGATGAGTTAAGTTTAAATATAGCTTGAATTCATACTTGCAGAGTGCCCGGATGGTTGGACTCCCCTCGTCAATCGATGTATCTTCATCCCAAATAAAAAACTGGGCGCAAGAGACGCTCAGAAAGCTTGTCAGAGTTATGGTTCCTCTGGTACCCTGTTCCAGGTTCTAAACAAAAGAAATGTCAAGAAGTTACGGAATTATAAGCAAACCATGAAAGGATTGTAAGTAGTAAAGTTATTATTAGCTCGAACGACGGGGCGGGTTAATTAATGATAGCTGAGAGGAGAAACGCGAACGTAGTAGTATACGGCTGAAAACTGAAAAAAGAGAGTTCGTCAGGGAGAGCTTATTTTATGATAGATATGTAAAGAAACGGAAACGCTATGCAGAGACATACAGATATGCCATATAGAAATACAGATAGATAAATATACGAGGGGCGTTCAGAAAGTAAGTAATTCACCACATCGTTTTTCTCAGCTAATAATGAAGATAGAAGCATGAAATTTTGTACACTTCAAATATGGTATGTGCCAATTGTGTGCACTAAATTGCACCGCAACCGGCCAAATAATACGGCTGCCCTAATGGAGCGTGTTAGCAACTTGCGTTATAAGCAGCGAATTGTGATAGAATTTCTCGTTGCAGAGAAGGAAACTGTTGTGAACATTCACAAGCGTCTATGTGATGTGTATGGAAGTTTTGCAGTCGACAGGAGTACAGTCAGTCGCTGGGTTCAGAGAATCAAAGAATCAGGAAGTGGTGATACGGAGCTCCTTGATCGGCCGCGCTGTGGACTGTCCTGCCACAGCCACCAACGCAGAAATGTTGAAATGCGCTGAGGGCATTATTCTTACTGATAGTCGAATCACAACTCAACAATTGACCTTACAGCTGTCAGTCAGCATTGGTAGTGCAAATGCAGTTATAAAAACTCTCGGATTTTCTAAGGTTTGCGCAAGATGGGTTCCTCGAAGTCTCGCAAATGACCACCGATTGCAAAGGAAAGCAATTTCTTCAGAATTGTTGGAGCGTTTAAATGCTGATGGAGAGAACTTTTTGGCTAAGATCGTTACAGGTGACGAAACCTGGGCACATCATTTTGAACCTGAGACAAAAAGACAGTCAATGGAGTGGCATCATCCGCAATCACCACGAAGAAAGAAATTCAAGACAATTCCTTCAGCTGGAAAGGTCATGACCACTGTCTTTTGGGACATTGAAGGTGTGATTCTTGCGGACGTTATGCCAAGAGGAGAGACAATCAATTCGCAAGCTTACATTAAGACATTGAAAAAACTCAATCAACGTTTTCGCAGAGTTCAGCCGCACAAGAATCCAGCAGACCTGCTTCTCCTTCACGACAATGCGCGGCCTCACGCAAGTCTGGCAACACGGGAAGCAATCATTAAATTGGGTTGGTGTAGCCGCCCTGTTTCTTGCTTGTGTTAGTTAACCGCTGACTAGAGGACACCAAAGGAGTGGTGTAATGTTGACGGTCCACAATAAGGCGGTTATCTTTATACTTGAAAATATACGCGAATGTCGTTTTACTGGAATGTGAATCCGGGAACTTCAATAATTGGGCACATCAACTAGTGCCAATACGGACATGGACGAACTCATCATGTCAACTTGCAAAATCATTTTATTTGGACGAAATACGTGGACGAGAAAACAGGAAACATTACCCACACAATGGTTTCACAGTTCAAAATTACATGGGGCATATATGGATACAGTACTTGTAGGATCATAGTTCCTTCATATAATATAATGGTTTGACCTTGCGTCGGTGATGAAACTTATAAGGTCATCCGTACAACAAATCTAGGGATGCATATTTCGACACTGTGCTATAACATTGTTCTGATACATATTTAGCCTGGTACCTTTAAACATTTAGGATTCCTGCCTACGTTATGTATGAAATGACAATAAAGGGTTAAGTACGATACTTGTTTAACCTCTCTTCATCGCCGCGTCACGTACGACGGCGTTCCCATAATCCAAATCAATAAGACGAAATGACGGAGCAATAAAAATCCTTTAAAATATCAGGATACTTTCAGTGCAGTACCGAGTTGATCCATTATAACCCCTTAGCGAGAAGGGACTAGCTAGATGCCAACGAAGGATACAGTCACTAAAGTCCAATAACATATACAGTGATTACAATAACTGGATATGACTTACGTATCGTGTAAGCCGACAATGGCTTCTATTAAGAAGTCATGTCCCAGAATACTTTTACCCCAAACACGATGAGTACACAATAGAATATTCACAGACTCCATGTCTGGCATGAGATGCGGCTTGTTTTTTTTTTTAACGCTCCTACGTCATCTGGCTTGTTTGGTAACAAGCGCGCCCGCAGATTCCCATACACAAAATTGTGCATATACGTGCGCGATAAATGAACTATACATAAAATAACACCCACCTAAGTTGGTGCTTACTCACTTAACAAAAGTAGGACCTGATGACTACTTGAGAATGTTAAGGACTCATAAAGCATAAAGGAGGCAACAGCTGGACTGTACTACCCCATTCACCCTATACTCCCGATTTGGCACCCTCTGATTTTCATCTATTTGGTCCACTTAAAGATGCACTCCATGGGACAAGGTTTGAAGATGATGAAGGAGTGATTCATGCAGCGAAGAAATGGCTACATGATCAAGACAAAATCTGGTACGGGCTAGGAATACATGCACTTGTTTCGCGCTGGCATAAAGCCGTACAAGTTGATGGGGATTATGTTGAATAATACCGATGTTTACATGACATATCCATGTATATTGTGTATAAATTTCATGCTTTTTGAATAGACAGCTCCTGAGAAAAACGATGTGGTGCATTACTTTCTGAACGCCCCTCGTACATACATAAAGACTGAAACAGTTTGACAGACGCATGGCTGGCTGAATGGATGGATGGACAGAAAGACAGACAGACAGACCGGTCGACCGACTTACCGAAAGACAGACAGACCGACATAGAGACAGACAGAAGAACGGGTAGCCGGACGGATGGACGGACAGACAGAAAGACAGAAAATAGATAGATAGATAGATAGATAGATAGATAGATAGATAGATAGATAGATAGGTAGATAGATAGATAGATAGATAGATAGATAGATAGATAGATAGATAGATAGATAGATAGATAGATAGATAGATAGATAGATAGATAGATAGATAGATAGATAGATAGATAGATAGATAGATAGATAGATAGATAGATAAGATAGACAGATAGATACATTTGTGTGCATCAATTCCAGCAACAATAAGACAACATGGATAAGCGGAGAGAGGTCGTCAAACGGTGTCTGGTACTTCACAAATACGGAAACCAACATGACCTATTTCAACTGGTCAAGCAAACACGGTAATAAATGTGCTTTAATGTGTTATAGTACAGTTAAATATTTTATCATAATTATAACCAGTAAGAAGTTGAACGGGATATTTCTGATTATCAATTTAAAAAAAAAAAAGTTGAACATTTCTAATCTTTACCTTTAGCCGTACGGAACTACCCTATTTAAGTAAAGACTTGCGACGGGATTCCGTTCCGACCACACTGTCATTAATTGAACTTTACTATATACTACATCAACCTTAAGGATGTGTTAACATATAACATGTCTGAATGCGGGCTGTGGAGTCGAAGTTGTGGAGTCAGTCATATTTTAGTGGAGTCGGGGTTGTGGAGTCAGTCATATTTTAGTGGAGTCGGGGTTGTGGAGTCAGTCATATTTTAGTGGAATGAGTCGGAGTTGTGGAGTCAGTCATATTTTAGTGGAGTCGGATTTGTGGAGTCAGTCATATTTTAGTGGAGTGAGTCGGAGTGGTGGAGTCAGTCATATTTTAGTAGAGTAAGTCGGTGTGGTGGAGTCAGTCATATTTTAGTGGAGTGGTGGAGTCAGTCATATTTTAGTGGAGTTTGAGTGGTGGAATCAGTCTTATTTAGTGGAGTCGCAGTGGTGGGGTCAGTCATGTTAGTGGTGTTGGAGTGGTGGAGTCAGATATTTTAGTGTAGTCTGAGTTATGGAGTCAGTTGTCGCATGTTACGCATTGCCTAGTTAAATGTTTGAAGACCGAAAAGTGGGACACCAGTGTGCTGACCTGAACAAAGGAATGCAGGGGTATTTTCCTGTGTGTATCTAGGGCAGCCAATCAGAGAAGGGGTTTCCCACGGTCAGATAGAATGACTTCGGCGAGTGTATAAGGAAGAATAAATCGTCCGAAATCATGGTTAGAATTAGACATCGGGAAGGAGAACGGAATGACAGACAAGGATGAGAATGGTCTCCTTTTGACGGGAATATCTTCATTTATGTATAGGTACAAGGAAATCAGAAGGGAGTAAGTAGTTGTGAAGAATTTCGCAAGAATAGTGTCCGTGCATTGAGAAATCCTGTGTTTTTCCTATTTATAATTCAATATAAAATCGTTAACACGACAGATATAGGAAAACAACATATGGATATAAAGGTCAACTCATGGAGAACGGAAATATATAACTCCAAAGGCTTGAACTGGGAAAGGTGAAATGCACGAGACCAAGGTTTGAAACACCTCTAGCACAAACCCCCCGAAGTTACAACTTTTTTGGGAAGTTTGCTGGAGTTGCGAGCCTTGTTTCCTGTACGTCCGGTAGCTGCATATATAAGGGCGGACGGAAATGATTTCAAATTCACTTGTACAGCGAAGCAAGACAGAAGGACAACGGCTGGAGAGAGAGAAACGTGTCACGGCCAATATCTTGTTATTTGCAGCCAGGCAGTTCTGTTACTCCACTAAAGCCAGTCTTTACTGATCTTAATTAGATCCTGCGAGGGTATGTAAAGTTACTATGTAAAATAATATAGTAATTACAACTTTATTTCAGAATTTGTTTAATCTATATGTTATGAAAGTATCATGTATATTAATTGATTACTTGATAGGATTGTTGAAGATTGGAACCCGAAATATAACCACCGTGACTGAGTCCATATCAGGGCTAGCACAGGACTAATAACAATTCTTTTCAGGACTACCAACAATCATTATCAGGGCTTATTCAATCTGTCTTCAAGTTACTGTACTTTACAGAGCTAACGTGTCAGGCAGGGGATACTATAACCTCATACCATATATGTGTGTACATATTATTTTGTATTATTTGATTTTATAAAATGTTCCACAGTAGACACCTGTCTTGTCACTGATCCATAATCACGCATTTTCACGCATACATCTGAAAACAAATTCATCTCATCTACAATAGGAATGTGGTAATTATTATCCACAAATAGCCACATATCCTACAATTATCTGCAGGTTCATACTTGTCAACCAAAAGTCAGAGGTCAATGATCAAGAATTGCTCAAGGATCAATGCTAATCGCCCCAGCAGTGCCTGGATTGGTAGAAGCACGACCTACTGAAGCTGTACATCTCATATAAACACTGATTATAAAAACAGATGAGTGATATTTGTGACAATCGTGCACCCAAGAAGTGATAACTGTCAATCAAAGTTTTATGATGACAATTTGCGTGATGAACTAGTGAAAGTTATAAAGTGAATAAGACAGTGAAGAAGTCTATTACCTAACTAATTGGAAGAGTCTAAAGAAGTGACATTTTAGTGTAACTTGTAACAACTGTAATTGTTTTCGCCAATTTGGTTGTGTATAAATATAACTTTTGTATCACCAGTCACACACAATCACCACAATTAGATAGATGTAAATAAAGAGGATATAAATTGTATTCACCAGCTTTATTCATTCAATATAGTTGATAGTGAGTTTGGTTGAATGTTTATTAATATCACAGGTGGTCACATAGCGGAGGTGGCGCAGTAAGGTCTGACTGTTCTCTGAATATTTTCAGTCCAGATACTTTCACAGCCGTGACTATCGAGTGATACCAGTGTACTTCTCTGTCACTGGGACCTCACACATTCTGGAGAGAATACTATTTCTACTCTAGCATTATCATCTCACACATATAAAACCTTCCGCTACAGTGGGGGCTCGATCGCGGGATATTCTCGTATATCCTGAGCCATCCTCTATCTAATACATCTATCTTTAGTCTATCTTGGGCCACCAATAGAAAAAAAAAAAAAAAAAAAAAAATTTTTTTTTGGAAATTCTAGAACAAGATTTTTTTTCTCAGTAACAGTACCTTAGAGTACTTAGTAAATATTGACTATCACAAGGTTGCACGATTAATTGTGTTGTCCATTTGATAATTATTTTAAGTAAGTTTAGGTAAGTTTTCATACCCTACTTAACTTAATATAATGGCTGACTTAGTGAAGTTCAGAACTGCGATCATGCAAATGGGAAAAGAGCTGGACTTGACAGGTGATGCTCTCATCCAGTATGTCACAACTGAAGTGGACAAACATATGGATAGAGAGGAAAGGAAGCTGCAAGCAGAAGCTGAGAGAGAAGCCAAAAGACTAGAAGCTGAGAGAGAAGCCAAAAGAATGGAAGCTGAAGAAAAGAGGCTTCTGTTGGAAGTTGAGGCTCAAGCCAAGAAATTGGAGGCTGAAGAAAGAAGATTAACAGCTGAGGAAAGGAAGCTACAAGCTGATAGAGACCATGAACTGAGATTAAAAGAGCTTGAAATACAGGCAGCGGCTACCACTAATGGTAGTAGGTCATCTCATTCGGATACCAGCGCCAGCCAAAGCACCTCCAATGAAGCTATGAACTTCCACTTGGACCCATTTGTGGAGAAAGAAGAGGGAATAGAGGATTACCTTGACAGATATGAACGATTGGCCACTACTTATGGCCTAGAAAAAGAAAAGTGGAATTTGAAGTTGTCACAGGGATTGAGAGGTGTATCTTATAACGTCTACTTGAAGATGCAAAAAGAAGTTCAGGAAAATTATGAAGCCTTGAAACAAGCATTGTTGGTGCGTTATGAACAAAACGCAGAAGCTTATAGAATGCGATTTAGAACTGCTAAGCTCCAGACAGGAGAAACGTATCAGCAGTTTTCAGCAAGGTTGGAAAGTTACTTGCTGAGGTGGTGTCAGTTAGGAAACTTCAATCAGGATTTTGAAGGGATCAAGGAGATGATGTTGATAGAACAACTCCTGGAGTCCATGTCTCCTGAGACGAAGACATTCCTAGTAGAACATAAAAGAGAGAGATTAGATGAAATAATCATCTATGCAGAAAGTCACAAACTGGCTCACCCCCTGACTCAAGGAAACAAGAGGAAGCAGGGAGATAGTTTCAAGTCACCTCAAAACCAAAACGAGTTTGAACAAAAGGACAATACAACCAAGAACAACCAAAGATATGTCTACAAAGACAAGAACCCTCCAGGATATAACAATAAACCCTCACGAAGGGAAGAAAAATGGTGTAAGTTCTGCAAAATGAACAACCACAACACTGATAATTGTGGAAGGAAAAAACCTCTTCATCATGCTGCATGCTTACAGGTGAGGACTTCTGATAGGAAGGAACTGACGGTGATTCAGAATAGCCTCCATCACCCACCTACACAGGAGATAGTGACTGTGAATGGCAAACAAGTCACAGGAATGTATGACACAGGTTTGTCCTATGACGCAGTCGTGTGTGCATCTCTGGTGCGCCCTGAACAAATCACCACAGAAACAGTAGATATTCAAGGGCCACTAAAGGGAGCATTACCCCTAACTTTACCCATAGCAAAGATTCATGTCAGTTGTCGCTATGTGGAAGGGGAGATAAATGCAGCAGTGTTAGATGATCCCTTTTACCCCCTGATGTTGGGGCGTAGATATGTTTTCTTGGGAAACCCGGTAAAACCTATGGTTATGGCAGAAATCCAGACCAGGTCTGACTCCAGGAACATAGAGAGGGACACCAAATTAAAATTTGATTTGATTGAGATGAAAAAGGCTCAAGTAGCAGACAGCACATTGAAGCCTTGTTTTGGCAAAATGTCAAAAACACATAACAATCCAATCAAAGGAAATTTCTATATGGAACATGGACTCTTGCACAGGAAAGCTGGCAGAGGGACGAACAGTCATGGTCAAATTGTTGTACCATCCACCTATAGAAATAAGATCATAGGCTGGGGGCACATAACTTTGAGTGAACACCTGGGTAATGGTGCCACAAAACAAAGAATAGCCACCCAGTACTACTGGCCAGGTATTACAGAAGACATCAATCGGTATGTAAATTCCTGTCCAGAGTGCACTCATGTAGATTCAGAAAGTCGGCGGAAGAGTCTTCAAAAGTCTACAAGCAAACCAGCCATCATGGGTACTCCCGAGATTTGCACTGGAGGGGAAAGGAAACATCCCACACAGGTTGAATTGCAGTCTGAAACCCATGCACTGGAAGAAAAGAACAAATCCCGTAGCCAAAATCAAACACCTACGAATTTGCGAGGGAAAACCGCAACCAACTATCAACGAAAAGAGGGCGGTAAACTTCAAGGGAAACCTACCGACCCCATTTCACCAGCGGTAAGGGCCTGGATGAAAAGCCGAACTGGGAAAAGAGAGATAGTGAAGGATAAATCTATATCCATGAAAACCAAATGTAGGAGCAGATTTTCTTAGTCGACACCCAACTGAGATAGAACGAGAGTAAGAAGAACATTAACTACGGCAAAGCTTACAGTTGTTAGCTGTAGAAATCTACAGCTTAAAAGAGAGGGAGGCTCTGTCGCATGTTACGCATTGCCTAGTTAAATGTTTGAAGACCGAAAAGTGGGACACCAGTGTGCTGACCTGAACAAAGGAATGCAGGGGTATTTTCCTGTGTGTATCTAGGGCAGCCAATCAGAGAAGGGGTTTCCCACGGTCAGATAGAATGACTTCGGCGAGTGTATAAGGAAGAATAAATCGTCCGAAATCATGGTTAGAATTAGACATCGGGAAGGAGAACGGAATGACAGACAAGGATGAGAATGGTCTCCTTTTGACGGGAATATCTTCATTTATGTATAGGTACAAGGAAATCAGAAGGGAGTAAGTAGTTGTGAAGAATTTCGCAAGAATAGTGTCCGTGCATTGAGAAATCCTGTGTTTTTCCTATTTATAATTCAATATAAAATCGTTAACACGACAGATATAGGAAAACAACATATGGATATAAAGGTCAACTCATGGAGAACGGAAATATATAACTCCAAAGGCTTGAACTGGGAAAGGTGAAATGCACGAGACCAAGGTTTGAAACACCTCTAGCACAAACCCCCCGAAGTTACAACTTTTTTGGGAAGTTTGCTGGAGTTGCGAGCCTTGTTTCCTGTACGTCCGGTAGCTGCATATATAAGGGCGGACGGAAATGATTTCAAATTCACTTGTACAGCGAAGCAAGACAGAAGGACAACGGCTGGAGAGAGAGAAACGTGTCACGGCCAATATCTTGTTCTTTGAAGCCAGGCAGTTCTGTTACTCCACTAAAGCCAGTCTTTACTGATCTTAATTAGATCCTGCGAGGGTATGTAAAGTTACTATGTAAAATAATATAGTAATTACAACTTTATTTCAGAATTTGTTTAATCTATATGTTATGAAAGTATCATGTATATTAATTGATTACTTGATAGGATTGTTGAAGATTGGAACCCGAAATATAACCACCGTGACTGAGTCCATATCAGGGCTAGCACAGGACTAATAACAATTCTTTTCAGGACTACCAACAATCATTATCAGGGCTTATTCAATCTGTCTTCAAGTTACTGTACTTTACAGAGCTAACGTGTCAGGCAGGGGATACTATAACCTCATACCATATATGTGTGTACATATTATTTTGTATTATTTGATTTTATAAAATGTTCCACAGTAGACACCTGTCTTGTCACTGATCCATAATCACGCATTTTCACGCATACATCTGAAAACAAATTCATCTCATCTACAATAGGAATGTGGTAATTATTATCCACAAATAGCCACATATCCTACAATTATCTGCAGGTTCATACTTGTCAACCAAAAGTCAGAGGTCAATGATCAAGAATTGCTCAAGGATCAATGCTAATCGCCCCAGCAGTGCCTGGATTGGTAGAAGCACGACCTACTGAAGCTGTACATCTCATATAAACACTGATTATAAAAACAGATGAGTGATATTTGTGACAATCGTGCACCCAAGAAGTGATAACTGTCAATCAAAGTTTTATGATGACAATTTGCGTGATGAACTAGTGAAAGTTATAAAGTGAATAAGACAGTGAAGAAGTCTATTACCTAACTAATTGGAAGAGTCTAAAGAAGTGACATTTTAGTGTAACTTGTAACAACTGTAATTGTTTTCGCCAATTTGGTTGTGTATAAATATAACTTTTGTATCACCAGTCACACACAATCACCACAATTAGATAGATGTAAATAAAGAGGATATAAATTGTATTCACCAGCTTTATTCATTCAATATAGTTGATAGTGAGTTTGGTTGAATGTTTATTAATATCACAGGTGGTCACATAGCGGAGGTGGCGCAGTAAGGTCTGACTGTTCTCTGAATATTTTCAGTCCAGATACTTTCACAGCCGTGACTATCGAGTGATACCAGTGTACTTCTCTGTCACTGGGACCTCACACATTCTGGAGAGAATACTATTTCTACTCTAGCATTATCATCTCACACATATAAAACCTTCCGCTACATCAGTCATATTTTAGGGGAGTGAGTCGGAGTGGTGGAGTCAGTCATATTTTAGTGGAGTCGGAGTGGTGGAGTCAGTCATATTTTAGTGGACTGAGTCGGAGTTGTTGAGTCAGTCATATTTTAGTGGAGTCGGAGGGGTGGAGGCAGTCATATTTTAATGAAGTGAGTCGGAGTTGTGGAGTCAGTCATATTTTAGTGGAGTCTGTGTTGTGGATTCAGTCATATTTTAGTGGAGTCGGAGTGGTGGAGTCAGTCATATTTTAGTGGAGTGAGTCAGAGTGGTGGAGTCAGTCATATTTAGTGGAATCGGAGTGGTGGAGTCAGTCATATGTTAGTGGAGTCGGAGTGGTGGAGTCAGTCGTATTTTAGTGGAGTCTGAGTTGTGGAGTCAGTCATATTTTTGTGGAGTCGAAGCTGTGGAGTCAGTCATATTTTAGTGGAGTCGATAAATAATGTCTCAACTCCGAATTTTCAATTTTGCGAGACTTATGTCAAGGCAGATCCACGTTTGATCTATGCAAGTGGTGGTTGGGGAAGGGGGGTGCGTAAAAAAATTAGAAATTACATTTTAAAGCAGTAGAACTCCTAAAACCAGTTTCGTGTTAAAGTACCTCCGTGAGTTGGGGCATCACACGAAGGATGGCCACCGACCGAGCGAAGTGGAGACAGTTTGTTGCTGCTCTATAAGACGCCACCAGGCGTGATGGCCACTGACTGCTTTGACAGCCAACGGCTAATGATCCAAGATGAAGAACTTTATTAGCCAGACATATTTTATCACGCTTGTGTTACCGGGTGTGTTACTGGGGCCCGAAAGGGGAGCAAAGATAGAAACACTGTAACCTAACAAGAAATTCCTAAAATGTGATCACGAGGAGCCGGGTTTGGGTCCAGCGACCAATACATGTAAAAACATAAAGCCACAAAAATGTCCACAACAGTCTGAATGAGTGATCTAATGAAAATAACTCAACTCAGCCATCAAAGACAGAAGAATGTCCTCTAGTAAGGAAGCTTATGGCGCAATCCTGAGAAAGCCGAAAGGAGTCTGGGTTGCTGACTCACCTTTTGTATTCTCGGAAAATCATAATGTTTGGCACCGGTAATGTTGATACATTAAAATAACAAGGAAAACGGCACAAGTGGCAGCTGAATCATAAACTACAATAGTGACACACTGGACTTGTGTGAAACAGGATGGCTAAGGACACTTATAAATATGGAAATGATGACACGAACCAGACAAGTGTTAATGGAACAAGGGTTCGCAAGGATGCAGGAGATGAATGGGACACACATTGAGAGAACCTGTTGACAGGGGCTTTTTTTCTTTGTTTATATTTTTTTTTAATCCTCAGGGTAAGACAGGTAGAAAGAAGCCCGAAAAGACACGTGGAGAAGACAAAAACTAAAGACATGAGAAAGACAGACAGATCTCGAGCAGATGACACGGAACAAGAGAACTTGGTATGCGTTTATTGAACGCTATGCTTCTCAAGGAGCTTGAAGGTTATAATAATGATTTACTTTTAATAATAAAATCTTCGAATCTAGATTTTACATTTGGAGGCCACATCACTGTTAGATCTGATTAAGACAGCATTGTTGTTTTCAATTCTCAGCAAATCGCTTATCAGATTTGTCTTATAACTGCGTAAGAATAGTTGCGGAACACTATTCCGATGCAGGTGGGTGGAATCCACAAAGCTGCGAAAATCCAGGTGACTTACAGTACTTCGTGTGTCAGGTGAAAAGGAATAGTAAGTACTGGAGATGTGTAATATCTGCAGCTTTGACTGCACAAGCTATCTGAACCCCTTATATTCCCTGCATGTTTCTCAACATTACGCACAAAATCTTACCTGATTTACGTCTTCTTTATCTTTTATTTTTTAATCCAGATAATTTTTCCTGCATGATTTGTAGCATGAGTCCAAAATATATAACCAGATTTCTTCATTATCATTAGCCACATTCTCATTATCATTAGCCACATTCTCATTATCATTAGCCACATTCTCATTATCATTAGCCACATTCTCATTATCATCACCATCTTTATCTTCACATTATTTTTCTTATACTTTTTTGTTGGATCGATTTCTGTCATTTTTCTGTACGATTACTAGCATGTGTACATCTTCCGTCATTTTTCTGTACGATTACTAGCATGTGTATATCTTCTGTAATTTCTTCACAATCATTATTGTTATTTGGTAATGTTCACCCTTAGCCCCACCGATGTCCTATTGTAACTTTTCGTTTACTTTGTACATCGACTTTAAGCAAACATTCGTACGATATCCATATCGACTTTTTAATCAAGATTTAATGCGTTTCTGTCGCTGCAGCATAGGCTACTTGTTTGTGCCGCGTACTTGTTGTTTAGTTATATACAACTAATATTTCGCACAGCGCTAAAGCTAAATATTTCGCAACACCATAAATTAGTAAGTACAGTATCATAAGATTATGATCGTTATTGTACTTTCAATAATTATTTATTGCGACTTGTTAACACAGTGACGTGATAATTAGGATATATAAGCGTCCGATCGACAGAGTTGTTACAGCTATGGTCCAACAAAAAAAAAAAAAGACCTCGCGCGAAAGGCATCTGACAGGAGGATTTGGCATGCGTTTGTTGAAGGCCTATGCTCCTTAGGGAGCTAACAGGTATTTTTAAATATTTCTGTATGTTTTAAAGTCAATACATGTCATTATCTTACAAACAAATTAATTATATTTATTTATTAATTTTGTAACGTTGTGATTATAATTATTTACTGTCGTGACCACCGGAGGAACATCATTTATGCTATTCGTATTTCGTACGAATGTTTCCTTACTTGTAAACTCCAATTCCAAGTACAAAGTAAACGAAAAGTTACAATAGGACATCGGTGGGGCTAAGGGTGAACATTACCGTCCCTCACACATAATCCTCTCTGTGTGTCTCTGTGTGTCCCGGGGGTCAATTACTGCCCTCTCGTGCGTGTCGTAGACGGAGAATAATACGAGCTTGTTCATGAGGCTGGTACCCTCATTATGTAACAGTGTGACAAAACGTCTGACCATGCTTTATTGTGTGATCTCTCACACCTTCAGCCCTCCGGCAGTATCCTTTCTTTTTCTTCATTTTTCTCACTCATCGCTTTTATTTGGCATAAATCATGCCTTTTAATTTGCATTTTCACTATTTTGCTCCATGCTGGACATAGCATGGTGAAGTCTCTAACACGCTACTCCCCTATGGTAGTATTTGCTACGGGAGTAATTCTTATCTTATTGTGTCGCATTCACGCTTCACGAAGACGTGTTAAGTTACGCCAGGTTATTAGACGGTCATCGTCAGTATTTTATCACAATATCGGTCTGACCATCTTTTCAATCGATGAGGTGTGTTTATCCAAGGAGTGCTACCCAGATTTGTGGTTATAGGCGCGGCATATTAACACGTACATCGGTCAGCGTTATCAGCTTAAGTTACCGATAAGACACAGAGTTTGCACATGATAACCTGTGCACGAGGCGGAACTTATGACATAAGTGCTTCCGGGTCATCCTTCATACGACAGATAACGACATTACCGTCTGTGTGACACCTGTGGCAGACAAGAGTGATATAATCGCTTCCGATCACTGGGTAAAAAATGATCATGGATTTATTACATTTTAGACAATATGAGTCTACAAACGTGTTTGTGAGAGTGTATGCAAGGCATCAGATGTCCATATATTGTAATACGTGACCTTTTCAGGCACGCATCTTATTTCACGGGGGACTATTTTGAAATATCACAGCCTATCCTGTATGATTTGAAATGATTGGATCTTTCTGATTAGATTCATAACATCATTGGAGGAAATATAGGCTGAGCAATTTCACATTTTTATTTCTCTGTGATTGCACGCTCGCCAAGACACCATCAGACCTTCGCCAAAGTGAAGAACTAGATTCATTATTCCTATTTGTTTACCGGACCTTTTATTGAGGAACCAGATAAGACTTAGAAAAGCACAGGAAATCTCTCCATTCAATAAGGAACACCGGACCTAGGAAAACTGAAGAAACTCGGAGTCGGAAGAGGCAATCTATTGTAAAATTAAAAGAAATCCCAGACACTTGTTGTAAGAGAACTATTCGTCTCCTCGATTCATTTGTGCGACAAGTCTGTAGCCAGAATTGGCGTAAGTTGTGATTTACATTTCATATTTTATTACTAACATGTGAACTAGCATATATATGTATATATTACCATGTGAATTTTATTGTGTGAAACTCGCTATTGGATGTCAAAGTCATTTGAGGCTGGCAATCTCAACGTAAAGAATGATGATTCATGAACCACCACTGCACGGGCTGGTGATTGCTTTATTGATAGTTTCGTAAAGAGAACTAAAAGCATAAAGTAGTTCCAGGTTCCCTATGGAGCAGGGAGGGAAATATGACAAGAAATGATGTATATTCTCAGAGTAATACTTACATTTTCAAAGCAGTGTAAATGTCCCTTTAAACATATTCAATTTAAAATTAATGTAAGCTTTCACGCTTTAAACCAGCGTAAATGTCAATGTGAAAATATTCATTTTAATTAATAGAAGTTTCAGACTTTTTCACAAGTGTAAATGTAAATGAAACACGAATGAATTTATATTGTGAACACTTTTCAAACAGTGGAGATGTAAATGTGAAACATATTATATCTGTACGTTTAGCCTTTTTCATTTAAATGTAATGTAAAGCTAAAGCTAATCAGCTTAAATGTATAGGAAGCTTTATCCCGAGGGATTAAATTTAATTCTCATCGAGGGTAAACTCTGAGTTGTGGGATGGTGAAATAGAAGAGAGGGGACCCATAACTATGTGTCAGAGAACGCCATATTCAGAAGAGCGTTCTTTTCTATTCTTCTATCACAGTTATTGGTGGTACCAGCAGAACGTACTATTTCTGGAACAAGACGGGATCTGTGGCCTACGCTTTAAGACAAAGGTCGCACTGTTTAGACTTTCCTTGAAGTTTCTGGGAGACGAGCTACACCCGACAACCTTGACCAGAGACGAGTGATTAGTGTGAAAAGACAGAACCTTCATTGGCAGCTAAGTTCAAACATATGCTGCCACCTGAACTTCTTAAACCTTTTCGCAATCCCCAAATACGAGGATGATAGCTTATCTTATTTCATAACTATTCAAATTATTTTCAAACTGTTATACCTAAAGTGTTTATTAAATTTTATTATTTGTAATGTTACAAATTTAACTTCGATTTAATATTTGAAATGTACTACATGTTTGTTTCAGTTAAAGTTACTAAACACACACTCTAAACAGAGCTATAAATATTATAATAATAATTCCACCGATTAACTCAGCGGTGGGTGCTTAACGAGCTAGCATAAACCTTTGCTAAAGTCTTCATAAAAGTGTCGGCAGATTATAGAATTAACGTGCTTAGCTTCAGCCAGCATTGTTTTCGCTTATCTGAATATCTTACAAAGATTCCCAAGTGATAGAAGCTTTACTACTCTTCTATCGACATTTTTGCCAAGAGTAATCTTGTGTAAAGATAGACTCCATTGAAGCATATATATATATATATATATATATATATATATATATATATATATATATATATATATATATATATATATATATATATATATATATATATATATATATATATATATATATATATATATATATATATACTTACTTAGTCGTTCATCTTCTACCTTAAGGTGTACAGGTTTACCAGAGAGAGCACCGTACTATCCTATCGGCGGTCTTCCTCCTGGCCTGGTTCAATTCTAGTCCTCGGTCCATCAGAGATTGTCTAATGGTGTCATCCCAACGGACTCTGGGTCGTCTTGGAGGCCTGGATCTCTGGCTCTTAGTTTCCTATACTTGTAATGGTAGATGATCTCACGTTCTGCAGACATGGCCAAACCATCGTAGCTAATAGTTAAGAAATAAACACTCCTAGCTGATTGTCGGTACTTCTTCTTCTTCTTCTTCCTCGTTCGCCCTGAAAAGGACGGTGGTTGCGTTGTGTCTGTTTGCGCCTAAGCTGTGATATCTGCACCTTTCGGTCGACACATCCGACTTCTGCACGGCATTTTTTAGGGACCGGGTTTGCCTTCCCATTTCGATCCGTACTCGCTCAGCCAGACTGCACTGCTGCAGACTGTTTCCAGGACCACCACGTGGAGGTGGAGTACGGTCTTGATCAGCTCTGGTTCGCTGATCCTGATGCAAGCAGTCAAGCTATGGGTCGCTGACTGCATTCACTATTGCTGCATCTTGGGTTCCAAGTCAACGCTATAGCACCAGTACCAGTTGTAGTTTTTTTTTGCGAGGGATGGGAAGGGCTGAACATTCCTTATTCATCTCCACATTAATTATATCCGGCTGTGTAGTTTCATTGATACGTGTAGCTTTTTTAAAATTATTTATATCTTTTAGTTTATTTTTTTCTGGTTCTGTTTCACCCTATTTATCTACTGCATTAGATAGTCTTCTCTTTTTATTCGCTGACTTTCCATGTGTTTTTTTTTAATTATTTTTATAAATATTTAGCTGATGAAGGGATTTTTTTCTGACACGTTTCATGTTTCTACTGTATTGTTCCTTTGTAAAACTGAATGCTTACCATTTTAGTTCTATTTATTAAATTGTTTATTTTCATGTATTGGTGGACACTTTCTGTTATATCATGCTCAACTGTCTATTTTGTTCCGAGAACTGATGTGTACTTTTTGTAAAGAAATTCACATATTATTGTATAAGTATATAAACCAATAAAACGGTATTGAATCAGTTCTACAAATTAACGGTTCACATGAAACAAGGACGTTTCGGGTTTTACCCAATTTTCTTGTATTATTATTGTTCTTTTTTTGCTCATCACTGTGGGTGTTTACTTTTTCCATCTGCTTGTATCGCTCATTTGGTGTATGTTTCTCATCATCGTATGTTTTTGTAGTACCTATATGTAATTCTTGTCCTTGTCACCTGTTTGTAACTGTGGCTGACGCAGGGTAAAACCCGAAACGACCCTTGTTTCATGTGAACAGTTATTTGTAGAACTGATTCAATACCGTTTTATTGGTTTATATACTTATATTCCTTACCAGTTTTACAGTAGCCCCTTAATTTATTTACTTACATATTATTGTAAAGTTAGGAAAGAATTGAAACATACTGATCATACCAAAATCATACAATTAAAATGTTTTCGACATATTAATTTTATTTTAAAAATACTTGATACCCGTTTTAAGATGAAGGAACGACAGATTGAAGAAAACCAGGTTATAAGGCAATCATATCAGACTGAATGTTGTCTTCACAACCAAGGTCAACTGCAACGGATTCCTATCGATTCATGTGGCATTGATGGTACATTGACTGTTTCCTGATCCGTCTTTTGATGCTTACTACCTATGCCCTTCCCTGTCAGTGTGACTACGGCGCTGGAGGACCACAGCTGTACAACTAAGCATCAAGATGTGGAAACTGACTTGGTTTAGGTTGACACAGGTTCCTCCCCCACTCCCTTGTCGGGTCAAGGTAATCCAACTATGACATTTAGGTTTGCTTGTTATTTTAGGGTTATGTACCTTGTTTGTTGTTGGCTGTAGCTTTTGATCCATATTTTTTTACATTATCAGGGTCTGAAACGGAGAACAAAAAATAGTCACAATGTAACTGGTTATCATAATTCAGTGCAGAAGTTCTATTATTTCTTTGTTTCTTGAGAGACCCTGGGAAACTAGACGAGACAACCTGCCATGCGGGTCGTAAAAGGCGATCAAGAAGGGTAAGGAATTTCAAGGCACCTGAAATCCTATGTTTCGAAGTTGAGGCATCCAGATTCTGGGATTTAGAGACACCAGGCATGTGGTGTGTGACAGAGAGACATTTAGTTGTACTGATCTTCTTGTCCAATCCCAAGCCCCCACACGTTGCTTGTAATGTTAACCCTTTCAACACTTATTGACTGTCGCTTATCAATTCTCATTCTGAAATGTGACTTTCTTCCTGCCCCCTCGCTCCAAAGTACAACGTATTTGAAGCCTTATTAGTTAGATGCCAGCAAAGCCAGAACCATAAACTGTCATCAGGTCCTTGCAGTTCCACAGGAGCGATTCGATGTTTTAAAAAACCCAGTGGTAGTAAAAATGTAAAGTCATTCTAACAAATATTTCAGAACTGCACTGCAGAAACAAGATCTCAACACAAGCCTGTGAAAAAACTATGGCAATCTACCCGAGCTTCTGTACTGAACCTCGTTTTAATAACAGCGCTAAGCAGGCTTGCAAGAAGTCGTGTGGTCTTTGCAATGGTGAGTTCATATGTACACAAGAACGTACAGATGGTGAGAAAAGTGAACAAACAGACAGACCGACAGACCGATCGACCGATAGTAGATAGATAGATAGATAGATAGATAGATAGATAGATAGATAGATAGATAGATAGATAGATAGATAGATAGATAGATAGATAGATACGATAGATACGATAGATACGATAGATACGATAGATAGATGATTGCTCCATTTAGCATCCCAACTAGAGACACACTAAGACGTGTCGCGTATAGGATGATGACGCGAAATACACAGTTACAAACAGTCTGCGTTATGCCCTTCGGGCCGATCGGAAATATATTTGATTAATATGGTTTTAACCACCTCACAGTTTATAGCAAAGTGTGGCCGTTCCCACTTAGATTTTTTGATAAGAAGTGTATTTCAGGACCTGAGAGATTAAATAAATCTTGTAAAAGAGAATAAATAATTCGATAGTCGTCGAATGATATTTGTGATGACAACGTGCCACAATAATCAATAATTTATGCGCTAGTAATAAAAATGGCGTGGTAAGCCAAATGGAAATAAAATAGGAACTCCTAATCGAATTAGGCTAGCAAACCTAAACTGATTATGCAGACGTAAATACATATAATGGAGTAATGTTTAACGCGGTGGTATAAGAGATATAGAAACTGTGAAGTCTGATAATTGTAATTAATGCACAATGGTCTTTGCGAGTTTTATGAATATGATCAAAGTGTAATGACAAAGTAACAGTGTGAAGATATAATGTTTATTACAAAGAACTGTACTCGATAATAAATGTGAACAGTTGCCTATGACGGCGTTTTCTTCTTGGTGAAGTTTATTCATTGCAAGTATTGATGGATTTTTACCATTATTCCTTGACCTTGGATTGGTGTTTGACATTCGACAAGGAACGTTATCCAAAATAGAATATACCCTTTGCGCAAGATCACAAGAAGACTAGAATAATTATAATAACAATCTGAACATATAATAACACTACACTAGAACTTGAAGAAATAAAGAACAAACTCTTTCCGAAACAATGATAACGGTAATAATAATAAAAGTCTTCGAGTACCCTAAGGAAACAACAAAAAACCAAGTTTTCTAAGACCAAGTTTCCAACACTTACCCTATCCTCCGTCTTTCTCTCAAAAAAGGTCTCTTCCTCTATCTATCGAGTCTCTCACACCTTACTTATCTCTATTTAATATGTGACACTCTTCATCACAAAATAATTCACATTACCAGTCATATGTATAAACCAAAATATTTACCATTTGCTCAAGGCAAAAATAATATCATCTCAGTTTTCCTTATCATCGTTATACATGTTATCAAATAATAATATGCATCTTATCTCCATACTTATTACATAGTCCTATATAATCTCAAAATTTTCATTAATGTGAAATTCTTATTGTGGACCTCTTCCACGTGTACCATACAACCAAACTCAATATTTATCATTCTTCCCTATGCTCCATCTTCTTCATGATACAGTTTATCGAAAACCACATATTTAGTGTTATCATCATGTTTTCTCCGTTCATTCTCTTATTTATCCATGTAACTCCCTGTTACTGGCTTATATACAAAATTTACAGTTGTGACATATTCAACCATCATGGTCACTATTATTATTTTTGCTAAGCCCCCGTTAATCCCTCTATCTTATTGACCTTAAACCGCGGTCCCTACTCGAAATACTTCATGAATTCCTGAATTCTATCTATCACCTACTCATTTTGTCCATATCATCTTCGTTGCTTACCTTTCCACATTGGACGGTCACTTTCTCCACTGTCCACTATAATGTGTGTCTGCCTAGTCTCCTTCCTAGTCTCAAGTCCCTTTTAGAACCGTCTCCCATGTCTTCCTCTTATCTTCGTCTCTATTGTCTCCATCTCATATACTTTGTTTATCTCACCCTATTATGTACTCCACCTAAGTTCCCTTCTCTGGAACATTTCTTCTATACTCTCTATATTTTAATGTCTCACATCCTTTCTCCTTTTTGTCACTTACTTCTCATATAACTCTGCTATTTTACTACGGCCTCTTATCTCTATGTGTTCTCTCTAGAATCTCATCTCTTTTTGTCTAATTTCTAGTTTTTTTTTTCTTGGTTTCTCCATTATATGTTTGTTTCCTCTGGAACTTCAATTATTCTTTGTCACCTTCTCATGGCTTGTCATTCTAATATTCGATCACTCTGGAACATTGCTCTATATCTCTGCCATCTCCTCTATGGATTCACATTTCATGTTCCTTAAACTCTTATATCATTGCCATCTTCCCTATGGCTTCTCATACTCCTTATATTCTTATGTCTTTGCCATCTCCTCCGTGGCTTCTCCTTTTCTTTATACTCTTATATCTCTGTCATCTCCTCTATGGCTTCTCATATTTCTCATACTTGTTACCTCTGGAACTCTCCATCTCATATTAATCTCTATGTGTTTAGAGAAAACTAGCTTCTCACAAAGTCTTCTCAAGACTCTGGCAACTGCCGCAAAATCTCTGTCCTCTTCGACTCCGTTATCTCTTTCGTTCCCTCTGGAACTATCACTTCTATATTCTCTTTTGCCTCTATATTTTCGCCATTTCTCCATGGCCCTCATCTGCTTCCTCTCTGGCATTTTCTCTATGTCGTCTCTCCATATATTGTTATATTCTATATTGTCTCCAAACTGTTAACTTTGCCATCGCTTTGGCTTCCCACATTTTCCTTATATCCCTTCTTATATCTCTGCCATCTTCCCGATGGCTTGTCTTGCTCCTTATAGTCTTATCTTTCTGCCATCTTCCCTATTTCTTCTCAATATACTCTTATATTCCCTATTGTCTCACAGCTCTTAACTTTGCCATCTCTCTATGGCTTCTGAAAATTCTTCATATTTTATACTCACCATTTTCTCTATAGCGTCTCATTTATCTTTCCTCTTCTCTGCACTACAGTAGTATCCTATCGTTCAGATCTATGCAGCTCGTTCTTATGCTCGGTGTAGAACGATTGCATCTAGTTTTCACAAAACTAGACTACCGCCGCAATCTCTACTCCTCTACTTCCTCTCTTCCTCACTATCCACTATTCTCGTTCCCTGTCTGGAACTATCTGTATAATTTCTCTTCTCTACCATCTCTATAGTCTCTCAATTTTCCCTACTATCTTTGCCGCCTTCACACCGGCTTCTAAATATCTCGATTCTCATTTAATTCAAATCTCTTATGCTCGCCATCTCTTATGACTTCTCTTCCCCGTTTTTTCTTCTCCTCATCTCTTCTGACACTTCTGTGTCTTCTAATATACTATCCTCGCCATTCTCCCATGGCCTCTAGTCTACTTATTTATCTTGCTTCCCCTTTACTCTTCATCTCCTCCTCTACTGCAGTACCACATCTTTCAGGTGTACTCAGTGTTCGGTGTAGATCGATTACCTATAAGTCTCCACAAGACTTAGCTACTGCCGCCATAAGTGCGACGAGCTACCAATTCCACCACTTTGCATTTTCTTCTGCGTCCTCGTCCTCTGTCTCTTCTTCTGGGGACATCTTGTCGTACTCACTTGACATCTAATCTGAAGACAATCCCCGTCTACCGCTATGCTCTACCTCTTTAATCCGCTGTAGACTCTTCCTTTCTTTGGACTTTTTGATCGCTGCGTCCACCACATGCTTGTGTTGCAGCTGTCTTTATGATTTCTTTGAATTTAAGCCAGAGTGTTTCCAGGTCATCAGGTTGTTGTTCTGTGTTTCTCACTGCTGTAGCAATAAGCCCCTGTTATATGGTCTTCACTTCTTGCTCTCTCAGCTTGTAGGTCTTAATGCTCGTTTCTCCTTTTCGTTTACTTAGCTTCTTGCGTGATGTTAGGTGGTTCCTAGGCCGAGTAGCTGTTTCAGATGTTCTTTTAATTATTAACAAGTAGTGGTCACTTCCAATCTCTGGCCCCATCCAGACTCTAGCATCCCGGACATACTTGAATGAGCTCTTCCTAACTATGGCGTAGTCGATCACTGACTTCTCATTCTTTGTTAGTTCACACCTAGTGTATACGTGTATGCGCTTATGGGGGAACTTTGTGTTTGTAATTATCAGATTCTGCTCGGTGCAGAATCTAAGGAGTCGCTTTCCATTGTCATTAAGAGTGCCTTCTCCATATCTTCCGATAACTCCACTCCATCTAGCATGGTCCTTTCCAACTCTGGCATTGAAATCTCCGAGCATGATCATTTCATCTAGGCAGTCGTCCACTGTCCTTTGAAGCAGCTCGAAGAATTCATCCTTGACCTCTGCTCGCTCATCTTCATTTGGCCCATACACAATGACAAGGTTGACTATGGTTTCTCCTTCTTTTATTTTTAGGACCATAATGCGTTCTTAGACTAAATTTTATCCCTTGATATTATCCCTTTGGTTTGTGGCCACAATACAACCCACGCCCCCTTTAGCTCTTTCAGATGTAAAGCAGCGTGTCGCCATCGAGATCCATAACTCCTTGTCCTTTTTTCTTTGTTTCTGTTAAAGCCAGGATTTCTAATTTGGCTTTCATAAATCTCTTCCACCAGCTCCTCTTCCTTCCCATTCATACTTCTTGTGTTCCATGTTCCGCAAGTCGTAGTCCGTAATCCGTTCCAGTTCGTCGCCTTTAGAATCAGTCCGGTTTTCTCTCTTATGTTTCACGTAATCAGGTTTTTAAGACAAACCGGGGATTGGCCTGTTGTGCCTTTGCATGGTGGAGGGGCTGCCTCCTTACGGCCTCCATGCAGGCCGCCCTCCTCCTTTTTCAGCCGGACTTGGAACTGGCCTAGGCGGAGTTTCACTACTAGTAATAGACGCATATTGTTCAATGTACCTAAATTGTTTCGACATACACACACATTTTCTATCACTGGCAACACTGACATCTTGTCCTCAGAAATAATTGAAACTGTCAAACACAAATGTGATTAGCAATGCGCTTGGGCGCCTGAGCGATAGTCAACTTTTCTGTCACCACAGAAAACAATCAAAACATTCTGGCTTATTGATTCGATGTAACTCTCATTCGCTGTCACTTTTAAAATATTAATTATATCACAAATGGGAGCAACCCAAACTGATATAACGCTATCACATTTCGGATCTGACTGACTTAACCTAAAACGTCGATTTACAACGATAACTATTTGAGAACCTATGGAACGACTTTATTAGAATTCTCACCCAAGGTCAGACAAACAAAATCTCGCAAATCATGGGACGTAAGCATTAATCTTGACCCCTTCTTCTCGTTCTAACGATTATTCCCCTTTGACTACAAATTGATCTCATAAAACTAATTCTAAACAATTTTTCCCTCTTAACTACTCCAAGGGTTACAGATAGATAGATAGATAGATAGATAGATAGATAGATAGATAGATAGATAGATAGATAGATAGATAGATAGATAGATAGATAGATAGATAGATAGATAGATAGATAGATAGATAGATAGATAGATAGATAGATAGATAGATAGATAGATAGATAGATAGATAGATAGATAGATAGACAGACAGACAGACAGACAGACAGACAGACAGACAGACAGACAGACAGACAGACAGACAGACAGACAGACAGACAGACAGACAGACAGATAGATAGATATGAACAATGAGACTTGGCCTCAATTTGTTGAAGATCTATGCTTCTTTGGGAGCTGACACGTAATGACGATGATGATGAGGACGATTATGACGATGATGATGACTGAAGGTACAGTGCCTTAGGGTTACAACATCTCTAGGGCTTTTGAATGTAGGGAAAAAAACATGTTCCCTATTTAACCCCTTATTATAGTACATTTCTGAATGAAAGTGCCTAGGGCCTACGAAAACCTAAATCTGACCTTCTTCAATACTATCACATCATAAATAAACAATCAAATTAACAATGTGAATATATAAAGCGTTAGTTACTTTACCTTTTTTCCCCAGGAAACTCCAAATGTAAAGAACCAGAGAGTAAGACATACACAAGGACATCCGATAGCGCCACCATCACTCCAGGTCAGACCATGACCTTCAAATGTAACCCCGACTATTATTATGTGTCAGGAGACTTACAGCGAGCTTGCTCCTCGTACGGATCCTTGCTTGGCCATCCTCTTGTGTGCCAGGGTAATAATTTAATAACGTGCTAATGATGTACTATATTTTGTCCGCTATAGTGGCGTAACTATACTTTAAGGCCCGGGTTCCCAACCTGTGGGTCGCGACATAGAAAAGCCACAATGCGTTTTGTGCAATGTTGTTCTCAGTGCTGAATCTATGAAACCTTCAAAACTCAAACGTCACTTAGAGACAAAGCATTCAGAACATACTAAAAAGGATTTATTCTTTCGACGCCATGAAACTAGTCTCAGACGTCAGAGACTTGATCCTACAGGAAGTTTTTAGCAACAGGGCACAGCAGCAGTGCAAGCATCATATGAAGTCACATTGGAAATAGCCAAACAAAAAAAAAACCTTACACAATTGGAGAAACGCACAACAAACTCTGCATGTTGAAGATGGTGAAGTTAATTCTTGGGGAAGCCAACGAGATAAAGATGCGACAAATATCTATGTCCAATAACACTATTCAGAGGCGAATTTCAAATATGTCCGTAGACGTGAAAGAGCAGGTTTTTAAAGAAATCAGTTTCTCCATTGTTTTCTTTTCAAGTCGATGAATCAACGGACGTAAGTTCATGTTCTCAGTTGCTTGTCTTCGTGAAATATATTCATTTAGATGACATCAAAGAAGAGTTCCTGTTTTGTAGTGCACTTGAAACTACTACAAAAGGTGAAGATGTTATGGAGAAGATAAATACTTTTTTTGAAACTGGAGGACTGCATTGGAAAAATGGCTGTGGGGTTTGTACAGATGGAGCACCAGCTATGCTAGGGTCAAAGTCGGGCTTTCAGACAAAAGTGAAAGAACTTGCTTGTTGCAAGTGGAACTTATGGAAGGGGAAGTAATCTTTAGAATGGTTTTTTAGACAAATTAAATTTCGAGTTGCAACCCTTGATTAAGCGGATACTTGTTTGACTTTAGGATAGAATTATCTTTTCCTATTTTCGGGTGACAGAGTACAGATAAGCGTGTGAACGCTGTTTAATGTATTTATTCTGTACTGTTTTGAGTCATGTGAATAGCTCGCTAGTCTGCATGTGTTATCGAGAACGGTGTTCAAGACAACCGAATCTCGTGACGGGTTTTTTGGCGGGACTAGTGTGTGATTGAGGGAGTTGTGTTTTGGGCGTGGACCGTGTAGGTCGAGTCCCAGTGTTTTTGGATAATGTATGCCTACGTAGGATTTGAGAAAATGTCGACTTATATATTTCGCTGTGTGTACAGCCTATGTGATACACTGCAGTGAAGATTTGTTTAGGCCATATGAACCTTATTATAGCTGCCGTGTGATGCAGGCTTTGCTGTGTATTGAAGTACTTTTGTAGGCCATATTTTGAAGATTAATGAAGCTGCCGGGTGATGCAGGCTTCGCTTGTATTAAGGTACTTTTGTAGGCCATATTGTGAAGATTAATGAAGCTGCCGGATGATGCAGGCTTTAGTGCGTGTTGAAGTACTGTTTAGGCCAGGATGTGGACAGGCCGTATTATATATATTTAATGCAATGTGGAAATTATATGATTCGTGTTTTGCTGTCGAATGTGTGTCATTTATGTCATCGTGTCTGTGTTGTACGGAATAAACAGTATCGAACTGTTCTAGACGTTTGCAACCCTTTTTGACTCCTGCATGTACTCTTATGTACGTACCGTGGTGTGCGAACATATCAACACACACCCAGGTCAACATTCCAGACACAGTGACAGGACAGCAGCACACATATATTGAATTAGCCTGTGTGGCGATGATATAGACCAAACCACTACACTCGCAACAGTGGGTGCAAACAGACTATATAACATTTAGACTTAGCGCCGTTATCAGCGGTGGTTTCAAAGACATAATAACATTAACGTTTAATTACATTTATTGGAAATCAGAGTAAAGGGGGGTGTATCAGTTGGTGGTTTTCAGTTAACAGGATCTGACATCTACGACTATTCGCGTCGATAGCCTAAGTGGCGTAGTTTTCGTATCATTGGATATGATTTAAGATGTGCCTGAGTGGCGTATACGATTAAGAAATTGTTACCTCTACAGTGATATGTACTTGAAGCAAGAGGATAAAGTGAATCAAATTTTGTCCACCAGACCATAACATATCTAGAGGATCAGTCACTACAAGTTGAAAATAATACATATGACTTGCACGTGACAAGAGTGTAGAACACTTGACTTTGTTATAATTGGCCTTATGTAGGCGTGGCTTGAATCTCCTGTACTTCAGAACTGTGACCTAGTTATTATCTGCGTGGGTGGCGCATTTGAGAAACAACACACGCTTTATTTGGTAGAAGGCAACTTTACACCAGTAGCAATTGACGTCCTATTTCGTGCCTATAGACTACAACAACGTCTGCAGTGGTCAAGGAAGTTCAATTAGACTTGGACAGTATTTGTACCAGCATTTGTACGGGTTGTCACAGATTTCTGCAATATTCGAGTTACCTGTGCCAGTTATCACCATCACAAGTTCAAGATGTTATGATACACGGAGTTGCCGTGTACATTTCAGACTACAGAAGAGTCAAGAGTTGCAGTGTGTGCTGTATTATGGTTCCTGTCAACTTGTGCATTGTTAAGCACATATCATATTGACGAAATTACCTGAAGAGAAACGAATCAAGTTCCAGTGCTTTCCCGCAGTGGAGGTTTTAGCAGTCTATGTGATATCCAGTGTCGTGGCGGAAAAGAAGCGGGATCATTGACAGATAAGTGATTGTGTCTTGTGTAAATTGTGTCACTTCATATATGTCGCTGGGCCTCCCTAATTGCTCATTTTGTTATTATTGTTGTTTATGTCTAATTTGACATATGATTAAGATTTGATGCATAGGTGTTAATGGCTGTTGACATATGTCGATTTTCCGGATAATGATGTGACTTGATAAAGGTGCTATAAAAAGGAATTGGTGATACAGAATTGAGGAATAAGCTCATTTCTTGACAAATAGTTGGCTTTGTGAGCTGGAAAGTTAATTGTCCAACCTTTTGCGACAGTAATTTGTCATAACTATAAGTTATTACTATATATAGTTGATTAAGTAGGTGAATCACTATGGATGATGATGAGATAGATCCTGAGGATATGAGGCCTATATTGGCTTATTTGTGGGAAGAAGGTAGAGATTATCAACAATTAAAAGGCCCACAGCTTGAGGAACATGTGATAGACAGATTTTTGGTCAATGCGTCAAGAGCGCTAAAATATTTTGCTGAGGAGAATTTTCACTCTCATCCTCATCTAAGGATGGCTAAAGATTTAGCGCAGTTACTGCTTATGGATCTTCGATTGTTTTCGTACCACTATATGGGTGTTGAGCGCGATCAGATATTGAAGAGTATACGTAAGATAATGCGCAACGACATTTCTGTTGATCAGAAAAAGAGGTTAGAAGATGAGGAATTAAGAAGAAAAAAACAACAAAGGGAAAACTTCTTAGAGAGTACCGCTGAAGTGAATAAAGTACATGAAACAGTGTCTAGACTTACGGGTGAATTGCAAAAGTCAAACTCAGAACTTGCTAGTGTGCAGGCAAGTTTGGATTTAGCATTTTTGAAGATAAAGCAATTGGAAGTCCAGATGAAAGATAAGCAAATTGAGGTAGAAAATATTACACAGGAGGTCCAACAAAATAAACAGATTTATGAGAATTTGAAAGTTGAGACCGATAAACGTGATAGAGATTATACAGAGTCACTTCTTGATTTAATGGATGATATTGCGAATCTTGGTCTCCAGCAGGAAGAAAAGAATGAGATGATTCCAGAAAAGATTGATGAGCTTAATAATAGGAATGATTATATTAAGATTCAGTCACTACAACTAGAGTTGACTCAGTTGAGAGCAAATAAAGAACAGTTACAGAAAAAGACATTAGTGGAGTTGACGGCTGAGAAAGAGAAGGTCGCTAAAATTGAAAATTTACTAGCAGAAGAAAGCGACAAAGTTTTGGCTGTTAAGGAGTTAAATAAAAGGTTAAGTGAAACGATTTCACTTAAAGATAATGAAATTGCGGAAGCAAGGGAAAGAATATTTGGCTTACTAGATATGGTTTTGAAAAACAAAAGGTGCTCTTCTGTCAATGTTGACAATGATAGACAGAAAGTAGCTCAGAGAGATGTCATACATAGTAAATATAGATCTTATTGTGGGAAATACAACTTTCCTAGTTCTAATATTACTGATAGTTCCAGTGATAATTCTTGGCGTCAGAACAACAAAGATTCTTGTGTAACAACCAGTTCTGTTGGTCAGGAAAAGAAAAGTGATAAATTTCAGGTCAAGACTCATAAAAGCAAATATTTCTCGACTATTGGAAATACTCAGAAATTAATAGCGGGTGTTGAGACTATTACTACTTGTTCCAAAGATGAAACCCATATGCGGAACAATAGAGATACTATTGTTTCTGGCAGTTGTCAAACTCAGCGCAGTCAGTTTGAAACTATTGGTAAATATATTCCCATAAGGGAAAAGAAAAACAGTTCTAGAAAGAGAGATAACCCCAAGATTAAACAGTACCAAGGGAGATCAGTAAATAATAATTTTCCTTCTCCTAGATACTGTAGACAATTTAACAAATCTCAAAGTTTTGATTGTAAAAATGTTGGAAAGTATGATAGAGATAATAGCTTTTCAAATGTTGCTTTACATCACCAGAATAATGTTCCTCAACAAAAGACTAAAGTGATTATTTGTAAACAAGGCAACGGTAATAATAAGTATTTTGATCATAGATCAAATAATAAGCGCAATTGTGCTAATTTTGTTCAACATGAGCCCAGAGTCATTTATAATCAAAGTAAACAGAGTAAAAATAACAGTGGATGCTTGAATACTATTGCTTGCTCTACTTGTTGTTGTGAATGTGAGACTTTGTTTCAGCGTAAGGCAGCGGCGACATTCAAGGTCGGTCATGTTGTCCCCAAGAATTCTATGATATCTACATGTGATAGAGAGAGCTAGTGACATCGTGAAGAGACCGGGTTTTTATACAAGCCGGTACTGGGTAATTGTAAACGTGATTTCTACGTTTTTTTTCATTAAATTTCACTATTGAGTAAAATGGAAATTTTCATTTGTATTTGTTGACAGAAGCTACGTTGCGATAAGGGTCAAGGCTTCTGTGACATATTGACGGTCAGAAATGTGAGTCAACTTTCCGCTCGAGTAGTCAACCGAAACCTGTCAGCGTCAAACTAAATCTGAGGTGTTGCTTACTGAAGGTCAAGCATGTTTACAAGAGAGTGGGAGACTTCGCGTCTGATTTATTTTTTTTTTATGTGAAGATGATAATTTTTTGTATTCTATATTAGTACATGACATGTTGTTGTTTTGAAATAACATATAATTTTGTTGTAATGATTATTTCTATGCATCATTTGATTGCCATAATTTTTTATTGTTATTTATATGTCTGTATTTTGATGATGTATTAATACATTTTTATGCTATTTATATATTATTGTGTTGATAATGTGTAGTATGTAATTATTATCCTTTATACTACTCTGTTCAACTTAGAATTTTTGCAACTGTGTTGTTTAGGATAGTTTTGTACATGATGAGATTGCACAAACTCATTTATTGTGTTGATGTAGTGGTTACTTTTAGATAGTCCTGAGTGTTCGTTATTCACTTAATTTATATTTTTCTTATGTTTTGATGTCATGATTAATTAATATATAGAACATACAGAGAAGATGTGTATTATCTGGTATGTTGTGAAACGTAATTTTGAAAATAGCTTGCATGTATCATACATGATCTTGTATTTGGATTTGTTAACTTTTTGTGAAACTTCGATTTTTCCAAAACTTGATTTCTTGCCAGTCAGGTATGCAGATTATTTTCTTAGCAGATTATTTAAAAAAAAAAAAAACTTATTTTTTGTAGATATGTTTATAGAACCTTTTTTATATTTCATATTAGCATCAAAGTGTAGATTTATTTATAATGTATATCTTATCGATTTGAGTAAGAGATAGAGTTATAGCTAAATAGCATTTTACGGAGCTGAACGTAATTGTCAGCAGAAAGAACTTAAAGGATAAATTAAATTTACATGTGTTGATTTAAAGGTTTCTTCGAGATAGGATTTTTGTTTTATATTTCACTCATTTTGTTAAGATATTGATTTCATTATTAGGTTTTAGTGGTCTTGAATTACTTAAAAATTAAATACTGTTTTTATGTAACTTATCGTAAAAAAATATGTTTGTACGGTACTGTTGAAAAAAATGATTTTTTTTTTTTTTTTGGCATTGTAATTTTTTGTTGGGTGTGCCCAGCATTTGACTTCGTGATATCATTGATATGTAGTTTGATTAGATCTTGTAAAAAGTTGTTTTTTATTATGATGTATTTTTTTTTTAGCGCTTGATTGTGCGTTGGTCGTATTAGTTATAGTAATGCTATTACTTGTTTGTTCGATGCCTATAATTTATTTATGTTAGTTTTGTATAACTCTTATAACTTAGTTAAATTACTTATTAGGTTTTGTTTAGTTATAAATTATTTTTGGTGGTATTAGTATAGATATACTTTGATATTTTGTGTTCGTGCCTTTGCTTTCTATCTGTCTTTGGTAACTATTCTTCATTTCATTCCTTCTTTTCTGTTGTCTTTTCGGTATGGATTTCATATCTTGTTTATACTTTCGTACCTCATCTTCGTTTTACTTGATTCTATTTGTATACTTTGTCCTTTCAACACTTATACCTCTATTCTTTGTATTGTTGGAGTGGTTATATGACTTGATATAACATATCTACTTATGATAGTTGTATTTATTTTACATGTAATTGTCCAACTTAATTATGAGTATATGGTATTGTTGAGTTCTTACTTTCCTTTTTTACAGATCATTCTTCTTTTGATTGATCTTGTGTTTTCTCTTTCGATTGGTTGTTTTCGGTTTGGTTTGTACTAAATATACGTAACTTAATTTTGGAACTGAAACTGATCATATTTGTATATTTAGCTAATTACTTTTTATACTTAGCTGATTATGCTGTATGCTTTAATTGCCACTTTTCACTTTAATGCTGATATTTCTTGTAAATATCTAATTTTGATTTAAAATAAGATATTTTTGTAGGCATATGTTAGAGCTTAATTGTCTTCTAAATTTTTCGTTTTTGGGAGTTAATTTTTTCAAAAAAAATGATAGAATCATTTTTTTTTCCCGGAGCGGGTGGTAACTGTTGCAAGTGGAACTTATGGAAGGGGAAGTAATCTTTAGAATGGTTTTTTAGACAAATTAAATTTCGAGTTGCAACCCTTGATTAAGCGGATACTTGTTTGACTTTAGGATAGAATTATCTTTTCCTATTTTCGGGTGACAGAGTACAGATAAGCGTGTGAACGCTGTTTAATGTATTTATTCTGTACTGTTTTGAGTCATGTGAATAGCTCGCTAGTCTGCATGTGTTATCGAGAACGGTGTTCAAGACAACCGAATCTCGTGACGGGTTTTTTTGGCGGGACTAGTGTGTGATTGAGGGAGTTGTTTTTTTTGGGCGTGGACCGTGTAGGTCGAGTCCCAGTGTTTTTGGATAATGTATGCCTACGTAGGATTTGAGAAAATGTCGACTTATATATTTCGCTGTGTGTACAGCCTATGTGATACACTGCAGTGAAGATTTGTTTAGGCCATATGAACCTTATTATAGCTGCCGTGTGATGCAGGCTTTGCTATGTATTGAAGTACTTTTGTAGGCCATATTTTGAAGATTAATGAAGCTGCCGGGTGATGCAGGCTTCGCTTGTATTAAGGTACTTTTGTAGGCCATATTGTGAAGATTAATGAAGCTGCCGGATGATGCAGGCTTTAGTGCGTGTTGAAGTACTGTTTAGGCCAGGATGTGGACAGGCCGTATTATATATATTTAATGCAATGTGGAAATTATATGATTCGTGTTTTGCTGTCGAATGTGTGTCATTTATGTCATCGTGTCTGTGTTGTACGGAATAAACAGTATCGAACTGTTCTAGACGTTTGCAACCCTTTTTGACTCCTGCATGTACTCTTATGTACGTACCGTGGTGTGCGAACATATCAACACACACCCAGGTCAACATTCCAGACACAGTGACAGGACAGCAGCACACATATATTGAATTAGCCTGTGTGGCGATGATATAGACCAAACCACTACACTCGCAACAGTGGGTGCAAACAGACTATATAACATTTAGACTTAGCGCCGTTATCAGCGGTGGTTTCAAAGACATAATAACATTAATGTTTAATTACATTTATTGGAAATCAGAGTAAAGGGGGGTGTATCATTGCTCCCTGTCACAGTAGAGATATTCGCCGAAATATATTTAGTTGGTTACGCTGTAGAGTGGCAACAGCGTAGAATAGAAAACCCGTTTGGCGAGTCGGACCAGAACGGAAGAGGATGTAGATTTTTTGGCGCGATGGATTCGATGAGATGTCTGCCGTCCTGAGAGGACGTGTTCCCTTTGTCAGCAGTTTTGTTGGGATTATGTGAATGCCATTGCGTTTCATATTTCTTGCCGATTTCCATGTGGTCAGGATTATTTGGTATACTGCTAGAATGTCGATGTGATTTCTAGTGGTTTTTTCCTGGATATGATTTACGTTAAGTATCTTGCATTTATATATTGCTTGGCTTCAGTACAGGGTTAGCCAGTGAGCGAAAGTCATCGGGTAGTCGTTGGATAGATTATGGCGGTGATGATGTTGCTGTTATATTGAGCTATTGATTATGGCAAGTAGTTTGGCATTTCCATTGCATTGTTATTTCATGTGTATTTCGAGCCGTGTGTGGCTTCATTGTGTGCATAGTTAATAAAGGGAACTTTACCTGCTGTAGGTGTTATTGCATTATTCATGTCAGCTATTGTGTACTGTGTTCTTACCTTTAGACAGCGAGCTAGGATCTAGTTTGAGTATGTATTAAATCCATAGTACCAGTAGAGAGTTTGTTCTGACAGCACATGTAGTCTGGTGTGCTTGTCCTGACACTCCCCAAGCAAAGGGCATTCACTGCATGATTTACCGATTTGTTCTTGCCAGTAAGACTCTTCCAGCTCCTCTGCAAGAGGTATTTGATTCTCTGATCAAAATTGCTAATTACATCAAATCTGGAGCCCTCAACACTCGTCTGTTTAAAGAACTTTGTAAAGACATGAATTCTGATCACAAGGTTCTTCTTTTCTACACTGTTGTACGCTGGTTGTCGACAAGAAATGTTGTCAATCGTGTCTTTGAGTTGAAAGATGAAAGCAAGTTGTTCCTGGAAGTACAGGGGAAACATGACTTTGTGGCTTACTTTAATGATCAAGCTTGGAAGAAAAGAGTTGCTTACTTAGCAGACATTTAGGCCAGCTAAATAAGCTGAACCTGAAACTTCAGGGAAAGGAAATACACATTGTCCAATTTCAAGACAATCTTCAAGCATTTGTATCCAAGCTGCAAAACTGGCGTCGGAAAGTAAATCTTGAAAACATTGCCATGTTTGAAAACCTCTGCAGTGTGGTAGAGGAATCTGAAGGTGAATTGGATGAGAATCTGAATGAAGAGATTACTGGGCACCTTGAATCCCTTGAAAAGGAATTTCTGCGGTACTTCCTTGAGCTTACAGTAGAAGAAGCTGCACTGGTACGAAGCCCATTCTCTGCTTCCCTGAATGCAGCCAGCATTCCCGATGAAGTACAAGATTAATTCTTGGATCTGCGGAACGATTCCTCGGCACGAAATGTGTTTTATGAAAAATTGCTGACTCAGTTCTGGTGTGCTATGCATCAGTCATATCCAAATGTCACCATGCTTGCTTTTCGAGTTTTACTTCCATTTGCCTCCACATATCTCTGCGAGAGTGGATTTTCAACGCTTTTTTCATATCAAAACAAAGGCAAGAAACAGACTGAATGTTGAGGATGACATGAGGTTGGCTTTAACAAACACTCAGCCGCGAATTTTGAAGCTGGTTGCCCAGATGCAAATACAACCATCGCATTAAATATTAGGTTCATTAAATATTAGGTTAGAATTATATTCTGAAAAATCTATTTTTAATGTGTTTTCTTTACCCTATTAAAAATGCCTTTGTTATGCAAATGTGGCGGGGGGTCGTAGATTACTTGGCTATTATAGAAGGGGGTCGTGACTCGAAAAAGGTTGGGAAACACTGCTTTAATGGGTCCATTCATAGGGTTAACTGGAAAATTAGATAAATTTTCGAACGCACCGAGGCATCCTTCCTATAGGAGGTATGCAACACTGAGACATGATATGACGTTTAACATATAAAGAAAGGAGGCTAAAAGGTATATAATTATATATATATATATATATGTGTGTGTGTGTGTGTGTGTATCCCGGGGCCCACTTCTTTATGGGACTCGAGGACCATGTCCTCACCACCAGGACGATAGTTACGCCACTGCTGTATACTTATACCGCGATACGTGGCCTGGTATCCTGTCCTCTTGTGTTTCTTCTTCTAGCTCGTCCTCTGTTCTTGTTCCCTCTAGCTTGCGCCTGTACATATCGAATGATCCGGTGTAGGAGGCACGAAGCACTTAACAGGCACCACGCAGTATGCAGTGCATGCTGTCGTCTGGTACGGAGTACTTGACAAGTGATTCCTGACTAGGTAACATGAAATTTACTTAGTTACGAAGCACTGTAAAGTAATTCTTGCCTGAAAAGAAAATAATTAGGTATATCGTACTGTTGAAGGCCGTTTTTTGTTTCGCGTTAGGGTTTTGTAAGTGTATGTTGTTTACATACAATATTCGTGTGAAGTTAATGTCCAGGGTTCTTTCTTTACGTGCCTGGCGAACAATTATTAGTTTACTTTTGTGCACACGTCTCTTTCTCTAAAGAAAGTAATAACTGCTGAGTGACGGTTTATAACTTTAATAAACATGAAGAACTTCACAATAGACCCATTGATGTGGTCAGGCAATTAGAGCACAATCAAGATTAATAATAATAATAGTCACTCATATGTATGAAACAATCCTCTTAATAGTGAAATATGAAATACAGTTGTATACTTTAAATATACGCATATTGTATACATGAATATATCTTATGGGCCATACACACACACCCAGATACACATCTCAACAGCCAAAACGGCTGGTCACTGAATGCCGCCTTTTTCTCCACCACCTTCGCTGCTAAACTCTCTCTCTCTCTCTTTTTGCACACGCTTCGTTAGCAATCCTTTCCCTGCCAGTCTCATCACGTGACATAGAGTGGCTTTTGGGCTCGGGTAGCGAAGCGACGTTCTGAGCATTCAAACTACTGCATTTTCTAACTCCCAACACGTACTGTGTTGTTGTTATTATAATATAATATAATCCATGAGGCAGATGTCTCCACCTAATATATAAGATTTATATATTGTTACAAGACCTGGTCTTTTATATTTAGACATGCGCCCTAATATAACCGACTAGGTTGAACGGGACGCGCCTCATCAAAACGAGGCATAATTTTTTTTTTTTTTTTTAATGTCTCTACCGTTACTTCCTTTGTAGGGCAAAATACTGGGGCGAAAAGAAATTGAAGATGCTTTTATGTTTGCTTCCTATGGTATTAATTTACAGTGGGCAAAAATATTTTATGAATCTTTTTCTAATTTTGTCCAAAATATTAAGTGGGAAGTTAATGTTTCAATGTTCATTCCAAACAGGTATCGGTATGATGCTTGTAGTAGAATCTTAACTTGGACAGTGAATAATAAATCAGTAAATAAATAATATTAAATATAATTACATATAATTGCAAGCATCCCCTCGCATGCAAAAATGTTAGGCGTATCGCGCGTTGCAGAGTGTATTTAAAAAGACTTAGGGGGGAAGGGGGAGGGGGGGGTGAATGAAACTAGGATGAGGAATAGTAACAAGACGAAGAATAAGGAAAATCAGTGAAGAAGAAGAGGCGGAGGAAAATGAACAGGAGGAATATTAAAGAGAGGGATACTGAGTGATTCATTCATAACTCTCCGCTCCCCAAGGCGCATAGGCCTTCAAACACACATGCCAAGTCCTCCTGTCACGTGCCATCATCTCAGGTTCTTTCCACGTTCTCCTTATCATTTTCACCTCTGTTTCCTGCTCTCTTCTATGTGTTTCTTGGTCTACGTGTGCCTCTCTTGCGGTGGGGTTTCCACAACAAGGACTGCCTTATAATGCTACCAATAGGTTTCCTCAGTGTGTGTCCTATCTATCGCCATCATCTTCTTCTCATCTCTTGTTCCACTGGGACTTGTCTAGTTCTTGTCATCAGTTCCACGTTGGTAACCTTGTCATACCATTTTAATCCCTCTATTCTATGCAAGCAGACATTTATGAAAGTCTGTAGCTTTTGGTTGTTGTTTTTGTTGTTCTTCGTATTTCAGAGCCATATAATAGTACTGACTTGACATTTGAGTTGAAGATTCTTATTTGTGTGTTGGATCCGATTTCTCTTGATTTCCATACATTTCCCAATGCAATTAAAGCTCCTCTTACTTTTGTATTCTTATTTTGATATCGCTGTCTGTCCCTCCAACTTTGTCTATATTGCTGCCAAGATATGTGTACGATTCTACATCCTGTTGTGGTGTTTCTTCAAGTACAACCCTGTTATCATTTCCTGCATTTATTCTCATTATTTTTGTCTTTTCCCTGTGTAATTTCAGACCCAATGGCTGTGACTTCTTATCAAGTGTTTTCATTTTATCCTGCATCTGATTACGGTTAATAGGACGGGAGAGCCAAGTCATTAGCAAAATTTAGATCATCTAACCGTTTAGTCAGATTCCACTGGATTCCATTTCTGTTGTGTGTCGGTTGTTTTCACAACTCAGTCTATTGCTAGTAAGAACAGAAATGGAGACAAGAGGCATCCCTGTCGCACTCTAGTTCTTATCCTAAACGGTTCTGTAAGTTGTCCTTCATGAAGAACTCTGCATGTCATGTCTTCATAAGTTTTCTTTATTAAATTAATTATCTTCAGGGGAACTCCATAACGCCTCATCAATTTCCAAAGGGATTCTCTGTCTACACTGTCAAATGCCTTTTGGTAGTCCAGAAATCGAATGTATAGTGGTGAATTCCACTACAGACGTTTTTCAACTATTATTCTCAAAGTGACTATCTTGTCTGTACAGGATTTGTTTGGTCAAAAATCTGCTTGTTCATCTTTCAGTTTCTTGTCTAAGGACTCTTAATCTCTCGAGGATGATCCTGTTTAATACTTTTCCTGGCACTAATAGCAACTGAGTGATGTACATCATTAAAAGTAACAGTGTTGCTGATGCAATGTTTGTGTTGGCAATTTGAAAAACTTTAAACAAAATTAAACATTTCAACTGTAATTTAAAATCATCGTTCAGCTTATCTTGTGCTGTCTCCAAACAGCCGAGCCAGTACCCCAAGATGTCAACTTGAACGCTATCATTCCCCGTAAAGACAATTACCCGAGTGGTTTGGCCATGCTTTTGACTGACATTAGCCTGAGGTAAGTAGAGCACAGATATTGGCAGATTTGAATACACGAAAGAACACTTTGTCTTTGGATAAGGAAATGTAAGATAAGGAAGAAGTTACAATAGTTAAATAATGTGAAAGTATAAATTGGCTAAACGGAAGCTAACATAGAAACGAAGTGATTACAGACAGAAGTGATGAGAAATATATGATTAAAGATGGAGGTAATAAGGAGAAATTACTCAGAAGGGAAGTAATACGGAAATTAAAAGCCTAAAGAGGGAGGTAATAGCAAAAAAAGAAATGAATAAAGAGGGAAAAAAGATAAAACAACAGCACATTTTATAGTAAATGTACAAGAGAATGGAGAAATTGTTCGTGTTGTTGGTGAAAATAATGTTGTAAAGATATTGTTGATGAGTATGAAGTTGGTTGAAACGATGTTTGTGAATATGACGATGATTAAAATGATATTTGTATATGATAAGTTAGTTAAAGTAATGTTTGTGAAAATAATTTCAGTGAATGTGAAATTTGGTGAAATGATGTTGGCGGGATGGTGTCGGCTGGTATTAACGTGGTTAAAAGGATGTTGGTGGACATGATGTCGGTGAATATAAAGTTGGTTAAAATGATGTTTGTGAGGATGATTTTGGCAAAGATAACGATGGCGAAGATGATAATACTGAAAACGGTAAGGATAAGGGGCAGTAGGGGTAACGGATCACGGGAGAGGAACATTTACAGTTAAACTAATGGATGAAAATGATGTTGCCGAAAAAGGTTGATAATGAAGATGAGTTTGATGACAATTATGTTAAAAATAGCGGGCTATGATAGGTTATTTGTGACGATGCTGCTGACGAAAACCATAATGATAAATGGATGATGAGACATGCATAAAATGAACAATAATGTTATAAATAATTAATTAACTTGCGTACTTACCTACCAGGTATGAATGTTTCTAATCACCAAGGTAAAGGTAAAAGGTAAAGGATCCCGTTACCTGCCCATTGAAATCACCAAGGTCTTGAATATATATTTCACAGAGTTCCGTTCAATGGCAACATCAGCAAATGGTATTACTACTGCAAAACATCTGGCACGATCTACTTCCTAGTTTACCGTCCGAAAGGGTAGGTACATTATCTTTCTGACAAATCTGTCACCAATCCTAAGTCAAATAATCTAGCTACCAATAGACAGATTGATCCGGAAAGAAGTTATCATAGAGAGTTAGTGAAATGTTATTAGCTAGACTGTGAAACAATTACACAATAGACGGTTGTCACAAAGTTACAGACTTTAAAAAATTGCTGCTTGTACAGAACACATGGATTGACATGGTATATGACCATCAATATTGACCTAATGCATGTTTTCTAAACCTTAATTTTGTGATGTGGACCATTTTGATTGTTCTATGAAGACTATGGACCCCTGTATTGTCCGATAAAAGCTATGTACAACTTTGATTTCCTGATAAAGGCTATAGACCACTTTGGTTGTCTGATAAAGGCTATGGACCACTTTGATTGTCTGATAAAAGCTATGGACCACTTTGATTGTCTGATAAAGGCTATGGACAACTGTGATTGTCTGATAAAGGCTATGGACCACTTTGGTTGTCTGATAAAGGCAATGGACAACTTTGATTGCCCGATAAAGGCTAAGGACCACTTTGATTGTCTGATAAAGGCTATGGACAACTTTGATTGTCTGATAAAGGCTATGGACCACTTTGATTGTCTGATAAAGGCTATGGACCACTTTGATTGTCTGATAAAGGCTATGGACCACTTTGATTGTCTGATAAAGGCTATGGACCACTGATTGTCTGATAAAAGCTATTTACCACTTTGATTGTCTGATAAGGCTATGAACCACTTTGATTGTCTGATAAAGACTATGGATTACTTTGATTGTCTGATAAAGGATATGGACCACTTTGATTGTCTGATAAAAGCCATGGACCTGTTTGATTGTCTGATAAAAGTTGTGGACCACTTTGATTGTCTGATAAAGGCTGTGGACCCCTTTGATTGTTTGATAAAGGGTATGGGACCTTCTTGGAAAATAAAAATGTACATAATCGTATAATAAAACTCTGTACTTTTCAGGTAATGTACACAGACTTTCTAGAAACCATTTATAGGTCCCCTGGGGAAGGGGTCCATGGAACAAAAGTTAAGAAATCCTAACCTGATGGAAAGCGCCATACAAATTCATATTAGAGACGAGAGAAAGACGCTGACGATGAATAGTCAACACTGGGGAAACCATCTTAAAGTAAACCTCGTACATGGTTATCCTTGGATTGGAATCCCCAGGGCGAGAAAAATAGATGGGAGACCAAAACACGCAAGAAGAAGGGAGCTTTTGTTTCTAGCAACGCGCTGCAAATTCTTCATGACAGTAACAGTATATAAATTTAACACATTTGCAAAAGGTTGCAAAAGCTTTACCAGCTTCATCATAATCAACATTATCATCAACACTACCTTTCAAATAAGCATGTCATACAAAGTTTACCTTTCCTGAGTTCTCTCCTAGTGTCTTTCCATGCATTCTTTATCCCTTTCATTTCTGCCACTATTCTCTATGTACGAGGGGCATTCAGAGAGTAATGCACCACATCGTTTTTCTCAGGAGCTGTTTATTCAAAAAGCATGAAATGTATACACAATGTACATGGATATGTCATGTAAACATCGGTATTATTCAACATAATCCCCATAAACTTGTACGGCTTTATGCCAGCGCGAAACAAGTGCATGTATTCCTAGCCCGTACCAGATTTTGTCTTGATAATGTAGCCATTTCTTCGCTGCATGTATCACTCCATCATCTTCAAACCTTGTCCCACGGAGTGCATCTTTAAGTGGACCAAATAGATGAAAATCAGAGGGTACCAAATCGGGACTACAGGTACAGTCCAACCCAATTTGGTGATTGCTTCCCGTGTTGCCAGACTTGTGTGAGGGCGCGCATTGTCGTGAAGGAGAAACAGGTCTGCTGGATTCTTGTGCGGCCGAACTCTGCGAAAACGTTGATTGAGTTTTTTCAATGTCTTAATGTAAGCTTGCGACTTGATTGTCTCTCCTCTTGGCATAACGTCCACAAGAATCACACCTTTAATGTCCCAAAAGACAGTGATCATGACCTTTCCAGCTGAAGGAATTGTCTTGAATTTCTTTCTTCGTGGTGATTGCGGATGATGCCACTCCATTGACCGTCTTTTTGTCTCAGGTTCAAAATGATGTGCCCAGGTTTCGTCACCTTTAACGATCTTAGCCAAAAAGTTCTCTCCATCAGCATTGAAACGCTCCAACAAAATTCAGAAGAAATGGCTTTCCTTTGCAATCGGTGGTCATTTGTGAGACTTCGAGGAACCCATCTTGCGCAAACCTTAGAAAATCCGAGAGTTTTTATAACTGCATTTGCACTACCAATGCTGACTAACAGCTGTAAGGCCAATTGTTGAGTAGTGATTCGCCTATCAGTAAGAATAATGCCCTCAGCGCATTTCAACATTTCTGCGTTGGTGGCTGTGGCAGGACGTCCACAGCGAGGCCGATCAAGCAGCTCCGTATCTCCACTTCCTGATTCTTTGATTCTCTGAACCCAGAGACTGACTGTACTCCTGTCGACTGCAAAACTTCCATACACATCACGTAGATGCTTGTGAATATTCACAACAGTTTCCTTCTCTGCAACGAGAAATTCTATCACAATTCGCTGTTTATAACGCAAGTTGCTAACACGCTCCATTTCAACGGTATAGGACAGCCGTATTATTTGGCCGGTTGTAGTGCAATTTGGTGCACACAATTGGCACATGCCATATTTAAAGTGTGCAAAATTTCATGCTTCTATCTTCATTATTAGCTGAGAAAAACGATGTGGTGCATTACTTTCTGAAAGGCCCCTCGTATTTCTCGGTGTTCCTCCGCTTCCCCTAACCCAGGAGACTCCACAACATGGACCACGGTGCAATGCTATCAGAATGTTTCTTCAACGCGTGCTGCATCAAACTCCAGCATCCTTTTCTCAATACCTGCTCCCGCCGGCATATGATTGGTTCCTGCCATCAGTTCTTCATTGATTATCCAGTCACAATTTCTTTAATCTTCTATTCTCCGTAATCACCTATCCAAGAAAGCCGTAAACCCCTACACGTTACAGCTGCTGTTTAATTATTTAAAGTGGCTAGCTACAAACTACGAATCCTATCCGGAATAATAAATGATCATGCCCGATTGTACAGCACAAACACCAAATTAAGATTATACGACAGTTGCGTACTTTCTGTACTTCTGTACGGTGCTCAATGCTGGAGAGTAGCAGAAAACATGCCTAAGGAAAATTCTGCGAATTTTTTGGCCGAATACCATCACCAACCAAGAACTGCTTACTCGGAGCAACTAAGAAGACAGGCGCATCATCATAGCTGGCAGAGACTGGAGTTGAGTTGGCCATATCCTCAGAAAAGACCCCATCACAAGAACTGCTATGCTTTGGACCCCAGAAGGAAAGCTAAAGAAAGGTCGACCAAAAACAACTTCGCCGAGAGCTGTGGAAATCGAGATGCACAGCAAAAACCAGGTTTGTGGCACTGCGCGAAGGATGGCTGCCGACCGAGACAAGCGGATACAGTTTGTTCCTGCCCTCAAAGATGCCACTAAGCGTGACCTCCACTGACTGCTTCGGCAGTATGGCGGGTATGGATATAAGAAGAAGAAGATATCCTAATGAAATATGAATGTGTCAACCTAAGACCGTAGGAAAACGCTTGAAGAACTGTTGTACTCAGCATTAGATCCTAGGTTAGCAATTGGTCAGTCGCGCGTTGCTGCTTGAACTTAGGGATAATTTGATAGATCTCTAGATGATGGAGGAGAAAAAAGAATTTTTAAACTAGGGAGAATCCTCGTCGCCAAATGTTATGTTAACGTAAGAACTAGAACTAAGGGGAATATAAGTAACAAATCAATTTAACTTAAAATCAAATGGTTCCTACAATAAGAAATGCAGCTTGACTGGCTGAGAGCGTAGTCATCAGAAGAAGCGAAGACGGTTGACCAATGCTGTCCACTGCGCTTGCACTAGTGTCAACATCCGGGTGTAGTTTTGGGACTATTTTATCATAATCGTTCAGCATGAAAACACTACAAACCCTCTCCCACTGACGTTTGAAAGCACGGTATCCCCAGATTTAAAGGTGTTTTCCCCCTCATTCCAATGAAAACTCATAAGCTAGCTTATAAAATTCGCTTTCATCGTGTACTGCATGAGCTAGGAACACGATATTTTTCTAGAATTTAAAATTCAGTAAAATTTATTTTAGTTTGAATTTTTCCACCGTTTTGCCCACACCATTGCAGGAAGAAGATCATCTGGCAGACATTAAAGTTACACACGGGCTGCAGTTAGTCGAAACTCCAAATATTCTAAAACCAGATATAATTGTATCAAGGTACATCTTTGGAGCTGCGGTAGCATAGTGGTTAGTGCACTGGCTTCCTAGCTCAGTGGTCTATGGTTCGATCCCCAGATGAGGTGGGATTTTTTTAGGCCGCAAACGGCTCCTTGGTCGACCCAGCCCCAATTGGGTACCAGAGCAACTCTGGGAAGGTTAAGGCCGCCGGCGTGATGCTGACCACATTACCCCTAGTGTGCCGATGGTCAAGAAAATATGGGCCTAACATCATATTCCCAATATGCCTCAATGGGCGTGTAACGGGATCCTTTACCTTTACATCTTTAGAAGGCTCATTGTTTCTAAAGCATATCCCCATAGCTCGTGGGTTACTTGCAGCTGTATCAGTTCAATAAAGCGTACGATACGACCAGACAGATTTCTACTTGAAAGAAGCATGCGAGAACTGCAAGAAAATTCATACGAAAAGAATGAGAAAGAGGATAACAATATAGGGAGACGATTGTAGCCATTGCTGAATTAAGAACTCCGGGGGCCCTGGGCTGCTGAGGTATTTTGGGACCCCTCTCTAATCTTCTAAAGGTAAAACTATTTTTTTTTTAACTATTGGATTTCAGACAACTGTTTTTATTAACTGATTCCGTACGCAAGATCTAATAATAGATGCAAAGGCTGAACGCTGTAGACGTAAGATCTTTTAAAAGACGCTGATTTATTTCATTGTTTCTTTCTATTCTGATATTTTATACTGCCCGGAATTTATCTCGAACGGAAGTAAACACAAAACTAGGCAAATGTCAACAAGCTTCAACGTCTTTTATTTGCGTTTGAACGGATTTTTTCACATTTATCTTCATCTTTAATCGTGTTTTGTCGTATCGCCATAATGGCCGAAAAACACACAGGATATGTTACTAATATGTGAACAGTGAACAAACTGTGTGATCAACCATAAATTTCTTACTTTTTCTGTGTTTCTTAATGGATTACCTGCACAAAGAGAGCAGTGAAACTGTATTGTGATAACAATTTATGTTACAAGCCTTACGTAAGTCGAAAATTTTTGTTCAAAATTTCAAGTTATCTTTTTTCCGTGTACATGTTATCCGTTATAACATAAACATAACATAAAATTAGCTAGAAAGGCATATGGATTTATATTGTTCATCCAATGTACTTTAATTTGATATATAATATGTTATACTTAACTCATGATTAGACACACATTGTCAGTAAACGTAAATTATGTATGTGTAAATTTTTGGGGCTTAAAAATAATTCCGTCCAGAGCTGAAAATAATTACGTACGGAATCAGTTAATATATAATAGTAATGTCTTTAAAAAAAAAACAAGTGTTCGTTACAGCCCTTAGATTTTGTTAAAGCTTGTGGGGCCCTGCAAAAAAAAAAATATAATAAAAAAAGGAAAATCGTGGGGGTGGAAGTAACATAAACTAAATGTTGTACATATACTATTACCCTGAAAGCACGAGCGTATTATCATGCACGTGCCGTTGCTGTAGAGCTCTGTGCGTTATGACTCAGTTGCTTTTTTCGCGTGGGCCCCTTTAAGCCTGTGGCCCTAGGCCCGTGACTATTGGGCCTAATGAATAATCCGGCGCTGACTATAGCTCAAAAGATGTCCATGCGATAAATTAGATGCATCTGTTTCTTCATCTCATCACAGTCTTGCCAAATCAGTTGCCAGTACCAATTAGTAGCAACACACAGAAGTATGTAAGCAACACACAGAAGTATGTAAGCAACACACAGAAGTTTGTAAGAGGCGACTAACATAAGCTTGTGTATGAGGCTGGAAACCTCATTATGGGAAACAAATAGCTACAGTGTTTTTTAACGCTGTAAAAGACCATAGATTCCATTATGAAAACTTCCTGCGATGTTCCCAGCTGTAGTGGGGTTCTATTCTCCATATCGAGCAAAAAGGGGAAATGCTGATGGTGATATGATGACATAAAACCAAGAATACAAAAAACACTTCTCAAAAGAAGCTACTTCTCATAACGACGCTTAACTGATGATGAGTTAAAAGAAAGCGAAGAAAGTAATATGCCCTGTGGATTTCTTATCTTATTTTTTTTTTTTTTAATGAATGATGTTGGACGCGATTTAGCAACCTCAGAATTCGATATTTTCTATCCTTTTTAAGAATGGGTTCACGGTTAAATCATTTTTTATTTTATTTTCCACATGTGATCCGAACTAGCAGCTCTTCGTTCACCTTTGTGGGTTCTAACAACGTCACCTGTGAAACAGACTGGAAGTGGTCTTTCAATGTCCCAGATGAGAAGCAGATCGCGGTCCTTAAAGGCGACATATTCGGTGTATACTCTCCAAACTCGAAAACCTTCAGTGCTAGTGACTGCTCAAACGCGCCAAACCGGATCGTGAGGAATCCGTTTGCTGAAGCCAAGAACATAAGTGATTTAATGTCGTTGACGTTTTCTGGGGAGAAATGTTTGATTGTTTCGGCAGGTTACCATGTTGTTCCTGGTGAGTTGTCAGATAAAAGCCACCTTTTTACAGGCTTTTCTTTTACTCGCAATGTATGTCACCCTGTTGTCACCTTCAAATCTTGCAATCGATTTTTCAATCACTTCCAGATGAGCAATAGCTCTGAAAATTGGCATAGTCGTGTATTCCCCATGACAATACAAAACTCAGTCGTAAAGATAATAAAATTGAAATTAATATTAATTTTTTTTTTATAACAAACATCACTAAAATGGGTGATAACTGCAAATAATCTAGGTGTATTCTTTCCAACAAGATTGTCTCTCTTGAAACTTCATTTCCCTCCCCCACCCCAGACATACACACAGCTGACAAATACATTTAAAAAAATGTAATTAACAACTCTTATCAAAATATTAAAAAACAAAAAGAAATATTAACTTTCCGTGTAATATACTGAATAATGAAATCCACCTCCTGTGCTGTGGACTCGTTTATCGCAAACTGATAATGTCATTAGCGGATTGATAACACTTGACTTAAATTTAAAAACAACAAACATTTTTTTATAATATTTTAAGCACGGGCTTTTAATGCACTAAAAACCCAAAAATTATTTTTCAAGGAGTTTATAGCTTGCTGTAAAAACGTAACATCAAATTGACAACAAGCCTGGGGCACTTAAGCGCTCATCATATATTTTATCCATAGATGTCTAATGAAGTATAAAGCAGAAGTTAATTTCATATAGAATCAGCGCCCCAGGCTTTTTGTCAATTTGATGTTACATTTTTACTGCAAGCTATAAACTCCTTGAAAAATTATTTTTGGGTTTTTAGTGCATTAAAAGCCTGTGTTTAAAATATTTTTTTAAAAGTTTTTGATTGTTTTTAATTTACAAACAATGCAAATAAAAAAGAGGGGGGAATTGAGCTGCATTCTAGAAGTATTTCTGCTCCCTGAAGTTTGTGAGAAGTTATTGTTATTGTTGAACACAATCGACATCATAGCAATCCGGGCAAACCCGTAGGTGCTCAGTCTCCCTCAGTATATGTCGAAGAGTGTGAATGCTAACTGTTCCTGTAGCTCGCTGGTTGTATACACGATGGATGCATCCTCTCATACGTCCGTCTCCTATGGCCTTAAGTTTGATGCCAAATTCCAACAGTCTTAACCTTGATGATTCATCTATTGCAGCGTCGTTCTCTAACAGGCGATCATTAATTGTTCTATCTCTCCCTCATCCATATCCAAATGGGAAGATGAAGATAGAATAAGATTGTTGCTCCCTAAGGCGTGTCGTAAAAGGCGCCAAACATGAATATGTGCATGGGACTTTCAAGCTTACCGTCATAAAACATATGTTTCAGAAAACACCGCTGCATGGGCATATAACGGTTTTGATGCAGGTTCCCTTACAATAGGACGTTCTACAGTCGTGCAGGGCTGTGAAATTAGAATCGGGACTTGGAGTCGTGGAGTCAGTCGTTTTTTAATGAAGTCGGAGTCAGTTTTTAAAAAAGTGTCCGGACTCCTAATTATATGTCATATGACTGCTTAAAATAAAAAAAAGTGTCCGGACTCCTAATTATATGTCATATGACTGCTTTAAAAAAAAGTGTTCGGACTCCTAATTATATGTCATATGACTGATTTTTTTTTAAAAAGTGTCCGGACTCCTAATTATATGTCATATGACTGCTTTAAACAAAAGTGTCCGGACTCCTAATTTTGTCATATGACTGCTTTAAAAAAGTGTCCGGACGCCTAATTATATGTCATATGACTGCTTTAAAAAAAGCGTTCGGACTCCTAATTATATCTCATATAACTGCTTAAAAAAAAGTGTCCGGACTCCTAATTATATATCATATGACTGCTTAAAAAAAAAGTGGAAGTCGGAGTCGAATTTCTAAAATTTCAGGAGTCAGAGTCGGAAAATATTTGTGCGTACTCCACAACCCTTCAGTGGTAACTCTATACTCCACAACAATTCAGTGGTAACTCTATACTCCACAACCCTTCAGTGGTAACTCTATACTCCATAACCCTTCAGTGGTAACTCTATACTCCAAAACCCTTCAGTGGTAACTCTATACTCCATAACCCTTCAGTGGTAACTCTATACTCCATAGGGAACGAAAAAGGGAATGATAGTGTTGACAATACAAGGTTTCCACAAATTTACAATCATGCATCACATGATAACCTCTACACTCACGGTTGAAGAGGAACGACTAAGTAAGTAAGTAAGTAAGCAAATATCAAATGATTCATAATTACATTTTGATTTGTTTTGGCTGAATTTGATTATCTAATTTGTTTTGTTTTTGGCCAGTTGCAGAAAAAAAGGACTTGTAATTTGTTTAGTGTTACTTATACTAATTACATAAAAGAAAAAAAAATGTTCAGAAGGCCCCGGAGATGTCGTTTAACAGACGGATTCCGAAACTCCGTTGACAAGTCAAAGGATTTCCGAGCGTTTCCTTACAGAGGTCAACGTGCTAAGAAACTCAACACATCACAAAAATGATGTATACTTTAACCGAGGACGTAGAGAGGGATAAAAAGACATTTGACAACAGGTCAAACTTGGAAAAAAGAGGAGCATACGAAGACGAAAACAGTCATAAAGACGTTAATATCCCACAAGGTCTTTAATAGTTGGTCATGCGCCCTAATATAACCGACGGACCTTGTGTCTAAGTCGAACAAGACGCGTCTCGCCATAACGAGGCAAAACTCCTATTAAAAAATAAAAGACATGGAATGAGTTGCCTGAACAAAATCAGCCTTCCCTTGCTTATATCTGCTTCTATACATATAAGGTATTAATTGAATACTGGAGTGAATGGTCCAGTGAAGGAGCTATTTATTTTCATAAATAACTGCAGAAATTCGATGCAAATGCACTTAAAACAGTAATAATATTTAAAAATAGTAGCAAATGTTTTAAAAATCTCACATTATTTAAAATATATCAAAATTTTGATATCATATCAGACATTCTTCTTCTTCTTTGATCCTTAGCCACCGACCGTCAAAGCAGTCACTGGCCATCACGCCTGTTGGCGTCTTGTAGGGCAACAACAAATAGATTCCACTTTGCTCGGTCGGTGTTCATCCTTCGTACAGTGCCCCAACTCTGGTTCATTCTTTGCATCTCAGCCTCCACAGTCCTCCGCCAAGTTGTTTTTGGTCAGCCTCTCTTTCGTTTTCCTTCAGGGGTCCATAGCATAGCTGTTCTTGTGATGGCATCGGGGTCTCTTCTGAGGACATGGCCAACCCAGCTCCAGCGTCTGCCAGCTATGATGGTGTGCATGTCCTCTTGCTTGCTCCGAGTAAGCAGATCTTGGTTGGTGATGGTATTCGGCCAAAAGATTCGGAGAATTTTTCTTAGGCATGTTGTGTGAAAATAGGACAATTTCGACATTTCCTTCTCTGTAACTCTCCAGCATTCCGCACCATAGAGAAGCACAGAAAGCACACAGCTCTGATATAATCTTAATTTTGTGCTTGTGCTGTACTGAGAGGACTTCCAGATGTTGTTTTGACTAAAAAAGGCTGTTCTTGCTTTGTTCATTCTGTTGTTGATGTCTTTACTTGCTCCGCCGTCTGGTGTTACTGTGCATCCTAGGTATGTGAAGGTGTATGTCTGTTCCAGTTGCTGATTACTTACTGATATGGGCTCAGGGTTGCTCACATTGAGCGTCATGACCTGTGTCTTCTTTAGATTGATGTTCAAACCCACCTGCTGGCTATACTTATTAAGTCTATCCGTTTTTTCCTGGATGTGTTGATGTGAATGTGCTGGTAGTGCAATGTCATCTGCATATTCCAGATCTTCCAATGTACAAAATGTAGTCCATCTTATTCCTCTTGGACTGCCCTCTGTTGTCTGGCGCATCACCCAGTCTGTGACTGTTAAAAGTAGAGTGGTTGATAAGGGGCATCCCTGTCGTACTCCTGTCTTCACCTCAAAGGTTAGGTTGCTCTGCCTACCGCTACACGTAAAGTTGGCAAGAGGCTTTTTATGATTGACTCTACAGCTTGAAATTCCATAAGCCCTCAGTATTTTCCATAAACTGTCCCTATGTATACCGTCAAAAGCCTTTTCAAAATCAACGAAATTTAATGTACAGCTGTCTTTGCCATTCTGAGCACTGCTCTATAATGTTCCTGAGGGTAAATATATGATCTACACACCTTCTGTTCTTTCTAAATCCTGCCTGTTCTTTCCTCAGTTTGTGGTCTACTGCTTTTGAAATTCTCTGTATAATTATCCTGCCTAGTATTTTACTGGGAACTGAGAGAAGAGTTATTCCTCTCCAATTATTGCAGTCTGCAAGATCTCCCTTCTTGGGCAATTTGACAATTATCCATTTGTTCCACTCCGTTGGTGTTGTCCCTGTTTTCCAGACTTGTGCAAATAGTGGTTCTATTAGTTCTGCTGCTAGCTCAGGGTCTTTCTTAAATAGCTCTGCATTTAAGTTGTCATGGCCAGGAGCTTTTCCATTCTTTAACCCTTTGACTGCTGTGATGATTTCTTCTTTTCGTGGAATGTCTGTATTAACATCTAGATTTTTTCAGTCTCAGGAACATTCAATTATATATATCAGACATATAATCGGATAAAACTGTTATCTAATGGAAAGTATACGTGCCAAATATTATGTTGATTAAGTAAGAAATAAGAAAATGATAAGAAAATTCGTGACATAAAACAAGATTCTGAGAAATTCAAGCTTTTCTTCATAGAAAAAACATAATTTCATTAGAAAATACAATTTGCAAAATCAAAATACACCGACTTAGAATGTGTTCTGGCAAATGATTTTTACATATTTAGATTCCGGAAAATATAAATTAGTAGAACATAGACTAATCTCAATGTTCATGTTTGTCCTATTTTGACTTAAAATGCATTTCTGCTTCCCCCCTTCCCCCCCCCCCCCCCCCTCCCCCCCCCCCCCCCCCTTTCTTACAATGATGTATTTTAATGAAGATTTTGATCATGCAGCAAAAGTCTTTCTCAGTGCCTTTATAACCAGGTTGTGTTCTTTTCATGTTTATTCTTCGCCCCCTAAGGACCATTGGGTCACCAGTGCGGCGGTGTGCCTCCACACCTTTCAGGAATGCTACGCCAAATCCGTTCGCGAACTCTTATTGTGGTATCTCTGTAGTAATTAGTTGCGCATGATGATAATTTGTGGTCTTATTCATAGCATCTTTAATAGCTTCTCAAGGCATTAACTGATTTATTCTTTACCACACGGTATGAACGGTATGCCTGGAACAACGCAGATGGATGAAACATGGTTAAATTAGTATTATAGTTTCTTAATCCTCATTATCTTAATCCTCATTATCTTAATCCTCATTATCTTAATCCTAGTCATTCAATAGCAGACTGTTCAAATATTTCACGAGTTCTTATAAGACGCCACCTTAGCGCTGTGGTTAGTGCACTGCCTTCCTAGCTCGGTGGTCCATGGTTCGATCCCCAGTTGAGGTGGGTTTTTTAGACCACAAACCGCTCCGGGGTCGACCCAGCCTCATGAATTGGGTACCAGAACAACTTTGGGAAGGTTAAGGCGGCCGGCGTGATGCTGACCACATTACCCCTAGTGTGCCGATGGTCAAGAAAATACGAGCCTAACACCGTATTCCCAACATGCTTCAATAGGCGTGTAACGGGATCCCTTATAACACGCCACAGTAATCTGATTATGCCTGAAATCACTGTCTTATTTACTGTATAAGGTTTTGAAAATGTGTCTGTTTTTTTTTTTTTTTTGCTTTTTTTTTTATTTATTTATTTTAAAAACATACTTAAATTTGATTATGATTAAAAATTACAAAAGTATGCTGTTATATTACTTTAATAATCATACATGCCTACATAATGCTTACAGTAAAGTGACAATGAAAGGATACATTATGCATGATGAGAGAGAGACAGACAGACAGAGACACAGAGAGAGAGAGGAAGGGCAGAATGTCAGACGGGCCTGCGTGTCCAATTCTGAACTCTTAAAAAATAAAGTTCGTTCTTTCGTTCATCATTTCATTTCATCAAGCATGTAGCCACCACAACAGCTGACGTGTATCAGGAAACCTTCACTAAAACATGCATGTGCCTTTGTAGCTGTGGTTTGTGTACCAATTTGTTTTATATAATGAAGTTTGTTAGCCACATACACTATCTCCTGTTAGTGGCCTATTGCGACGTACCTGAGGTAGGAGTAGTTCTATATTTGTTTGCCTTCTCAGACACCCCCCCCCCCCCTCCTTTACTATACGAGCAATACAGTTTCATAATACACATAAATTAACAAGAACTTGTGTATATACCATAATTTTCATAAAGCTGCTAGAGTGAAGGTATATCATAAAAAACCTTCAGACTAAACTATTCGACTGTCTTGTCCCTACTTCTGTCAAAATCCTACTGTCATTTTCTGACTGTTAGGCACCCTCAGGTCCTGCAAGAAGGGTGTTCGGCAGGGATGTTTGGCTCGGGCATCAACCTACATCCGGGGGCTTAACTCTACCTTCGTTTTTTTTTTTTAACCTCCATTTCTCTACATTAAAATTTGTTTACCTCTCTTCTCAAACAATAAGGAGACCTCACCATGTGAAATGGAAGGGGCCTTATCGGATCTTTCGGGGGGGCCTTGTTATTCTACACATCGTATTAACGTAACTATCACTGGTTGTTTTTGATCGTCCTCAACGTTTACCATTTAAGCCACCATTCACATATCAAAACAATTGTTACATCAACAACTAATTACATTTTTTTATTTTCGTTTTAGCTAAATCTCAAAATTAAGACCTTCAAGCTAATCTTTGGCCACACTGAAATCAAACTGAAGGACCAATGCTTCATAACCTGACTATGCTCAATTTAAAAAGCAGTGAAGCGAACATCTGAGAATCAAAGAAAGAATAAAGCGATATCAAAGCTTGATTCATGCTCTACGTATGCAGAAAAATTAGCCTTCTTAGTGATTATTTGTTGCTGTGTTTGGTTTCTTTCATGGAAGAACTAAACGTTTAATAAATTAAACAATCACTGAATTGCCTTCATTCATCTTCGGGCTTTTTTTTTCAAGTGTCTTGTGTCTTCTTTTCTTCACTATTATGTTTACTTTCAGTTAATATTCAGTGTTGGATACGTTTTGTTTTTAGTAATGTTGTGTAAACAAACGTTGTGTGGAATGCTTTACTGCTGTCGTTCCTTTGTTTTGTTTGTGTAACTATTTAGAATATGTTCGTGGAACTATCAAGGATATTATAATTTTCTTTCGATTTTCATACAGAGCATTACCTACCTACCTACTTGCGTATCTACCTATCTATCTATCAGTGCATGGATGCATATCTGGAGTCATCCTTATATGACCACCAGCTATGCACAATGCTACAGTATAAATACTTGGAGATGAACCTATGTCTGTGAGACTAATTACATCCTCACTGACTCTTGAAATCATCCACACATTTCACAGGATTCCCCCTGTGGTAAAACCTATTGAGAACCCAGCATTGCACACTAAGCTTGGAGAAGTCACTTGAGCCCCAGGCGTAATTCTTTGGCTTTGACTTGGCTGATTGCATGCAGAAAGATCTCACTGTGGACCCAGTGATAGGCAGGGGAAGCTGAGAAGTGGCTCTGTGCAGGACGTTACAATTCCTTGGGAGAGCCCAGAACCAGAGCACAGTGGCTCTGCATATTTGGAGAGCCCCTTGGATGGCGGGGAATGCACAGTATGCCACCTACTTCTTGCTCCTAGCTTGGGACCAGATGTGACGATCCTTTAAATACAAACCAAGCTAGAGAAACTGGAGCTCTTGACGTCAACTCAACACGTTTCGGAATGGCAAAAAAGCCTAGATCTTGTCATAAAATTAACCATGATACAACGTTAAAATATCTCAAATGATACAACGTAGGGATAAAAACTAATGCGTAAGCTACTAGAATACATGATCGCCCACGCCGCGGGTCATCACCCGCCATGGAAATTAAATTGTTGGACGTGAAGGCAAAACGTTACCCTTGGAACGGGATGAGAACGGAGATCAAAAGGAAAAAAATATGACTGAACGCGTGCTTGAAACTAGCAAGGCTAAAAGACGCAATTGGTGGGGAAAGGAGGAAAAGTCACGTCCCCAAGTTGACACAAGGTAAAGAAATCGGCAAAAGGGACCTTAGCTATTATACGCAACAGTCATTTCTTGGACGCTTTTGCGATAACTTAGTCCGTTTATTTGAATGCAGTGACGAAAGCATTACAAAAGATGCTCGAAAATATTTCGAAAAACCAACTAACCTTGAAAAGTAACTTTTTCTTAATAATGATGTTAGGAATATAAAACCTAGCTGGCCGGATGGCCCATCTTGAGCAGTGAAATAATATGCTTTCATTTATACAGACGGATAGATAATAAGAAAGATATTGACAAAAGACTGTGTTGTTCATATCAGCGAGCGACTGCATGGAAACAAAAAATGTCCCTAATTTTCAAAAACTGCAGCCTTGAGACTCAAGTGCTAAAATCTAGTTGGAATGAAAGAGACGGGATGGGGTGGAGAATTGTGGCTAAAAATAACTTTAAAGGCAAAATTGTGTAGGGGAAGGCAGAGTTGGTTCAAAAAAACAAGTGTGTTTTTTTTTGTGAAACGCAAGTAGAGACAGACGGACCAACAGACAATAATGCATACTTGACTGAGGTATGACTGAAATGACTTTTTGGTAGGAAGTTTGAATTTGAAAAGGAAAAAAGGCGGTGATTGGCCATAGATGAATATATTATCGGCGCTCAGACGCGCATTTTTGCCATTCGTCATAAGTTGTCCTAGTAGACACAGTGAATTATTTAGTGGTGTAATTCCCAGAAGCTAATTGAAATATTTAGAGGGACGCCATACTAAAGCCAGCGGCTCAGCTGAGTTTTGCTAGCAATTAACTGTGTTCTATATTCATAATTCTGGTAAGACTGAAAGTATTTCTTTGTATATTTTAATATTTGTTTAATGTTTCGAGTGATTTGATACTGCCATATCAAAATCTATCCCTTACAACAAGTAAGGATTCGCTCTAGACCCCCCGCCCCAGTTCAGGGTCTAGAGACAAATAAAATACATAAACTCCAGCAAGAATTATGAAGGACAGATCAAGTGTTGAGATCAGTGGAACATATCACCTATCCTATTCTATGGCAGGAAGCTAATGAACATATTTCAGAATATGTAGTCTGGGAGAACTTATCCTATGTGAAACCAACTTGGTAAGATGTGTTGTATGGTCAAAGAGATCTGACCCGTCTATGTGGTGTTGTTGTTGTGTGTAGTGTTGTGTCCAGAAATGGTTTAGAGGATGGAATTCTGACACATGACCAATACTTTATTGCAGAACTGTGAGTTTTTATTTGGCACCAATGTGGTGTCAAATGAGGTGTTGAATATTACAAGAGTGGACCCGTGCAGTTTATATTTTGGCAGAGCAGCCTGATATTGTCCCCAAGCACGGAGAGGTGGGGCCACCTGATTCCAGCACCAGATTACTCATTCAAGATACGTGAGCGTCTGGACTGCTGAATACTCACCAACTTAATTTCTAACACACCAATTATAATATCATCAATAAATGGACAATGTGTAGTCACCATAGACAGGGAGTGATGAGGCCACCCCAACAGCACATCCATTAAACGTTCTCCCAGAAAAATTACAACTATAAACAGTAGTAATATTAACTAGTATTGTAAAATACATATGTACACACCTTTCATTTATTATGCCATATATTCATGCATTTCATTAATAATTGCAAAACCTTTCATATGTTCTGACCAAAATAAAACCTTGGTTCAGAACAAATAAACTTAAAGAAAATTTATTATCAAAAATTTTACACAGCTTGAGTTATTTCAGTGTGTCATAACATTTTATTAATATTATTAGACTTATTAAATATCTGTGTGTGTGTATGTAAACTACCACAACACATTACATATCAATACCCTAGAATTTTAACGTAGCCACATTCATCAGAAAAAAAAAAGATAGGAGTGAGGTCGTAGTGGTAGCAAGAAGGGCCTTCTGAAAATTCACAGCTACATTTATCTCAGGAGCCTTCACAGCTGACCTCATGCATCACATTAAGTAAGATCATAATCATACAATACCATCAAATCCACTACAGATCTACAGTGTAGGTAATACCAAGGAGTCTTCAACTTGGTATTGATTGCTAAAGAGCGAGAAGCTCACAGCTCTAGTTAAACAACAACAACAACAACAACATCTATCTATCAATCCATATGCCTATTAACCGACCTGTATATCTACCTACCTATTTAACTATTCACCTATCTATCATTCTATCTATCTATCTGTCTAGCTATCTGTCTGTCTGTCCGTCTGTAACTTTTATATGACCATTTTCTCCTTTACTTGACCTAATTTTAACTGTCTCAAAATTCATTTTTCCTTAAATTCCAAATTTAATTTTGTCAGTAAACAAAAGCTGTGTCAACTTAAAAAATAAAAATACTCGTTCATAACAAAACATAGCCACAGTATTACAGAGCGATTACAATGTTATCTTGAGAGAACCCCTCTCCATCTGGCAATCAGCAAAAGAACCTGATGTACTTTGGTCCACGGATTTTTTATGTGATCTATCTCTTACTGTTCTCTAATCTAAGAGTATCTGGAGTGCGAATAATGTTCTCGTCTTAGCGGCAATTTTTGTCATATTCTGTTATTTAATTTTCTGCCTCGTGTTATGTTGCTATATTTTGTGATTTCATTCTTTGCCTCATTTTTTTTTCTTTTACTATATTTTGTGATTGATCTCTTTCTGTGCCGTTAGTTTTTTTTGTGTGCTATATTTTGTAATCTCCTCTGCCTCGTATTTTGTTGCTACATTTTGTGATTTCATTCTTTGCCTTGTGGTTTGTAGCTATATTTTGTGACCTCATTCTCTGTCTTGTGTTTTATTGCTATATTTTGTGATTTCTTTCTCTGCCTCGCGTTTTGTTGCCTGATCGTGCTATTTCAGTGCTATTTGACACTGGGCTGGAAAAAATAATAATGGCGTATACCCTAAATTGTTTCTTCTGGTAATGTCATTGTTGGTTGATTATTACATACTCTGATGAATGTCTCACAAACAAGCTGCTGGAAGAAAAACACCGTAATGTGTCCTGGAGAAAAGTTAATTCTGATGTAATAACTTTAGGTTCATTTATGAGCATTTCATTGACTTCCATGGTTGTCAGGAACTGTTGATACTACATTAGCGTGATCCGGAGGTAGCTTGTTGATAAACGTTTACCGAGAATGCGTTATCTTAATACTGTAGTATTGTTTTTGGGATAAGATACAACCATGTTGTTTCTTGCACCATACACTGGTGTTATCTATTCCACAAGATGGTATCAGACTTCTCTAGAAACTTTCATACAATAACTACTTCTATTTCTTTAACCAGTTTATGAAAGAGGGTTTTTAAGAGGACAAAGTTAAATAAAAATAAATGGAACTATAAACAGTTTTAAACATGAACCAAGTACAAGAAACATGGGACGTTTCAACAGATCATTTTTTTCAGTCACAAACAGGAAGCAACGGTGAGAAATATAAAAGGCCATGACACAACGGCAAACGACACAGCCCACACATACAGAGATGTTGCCTCACACGGCAAACGCAAATGAGAAACAGAAAGAAAAAACAAGATCTAATCATGGAGAAAACGTAAAAAAAAAAATACAACAACGAAAAGTAAAGAAAAGGGATATTTTTGTATTTTCTGCCAAGAGAAATAAGTTCATCCTTCGATGATGTGCCAAATCTGTTCAAACTGATGTCATGCTGAATGTTGTTGAGGTCACAGCACTGGAACATTTACATGCGACTTTTACTTTAGCCTGTCTGTGTCTTATTATACAATAAGTAAACCGTTTTAATAATAATAATTTCACTATAAACATCACATTTTCCCTCGCTAAATTCAAGATGGGGTGCTGAGAGAACGTACATTGTCTTGTTTACACACATAGGTCTGTGGCAAATTATAAGGTGTGGCTGAATTTCTAGGGTTTTTTTTTTTTTTTTTTTTTTTGTTATTATAGACTTAAAGAAGCGTTAGAGAAACGAACTGGAGTGCGACAGGGATGCCTCTTGTCTCCATTTATTTTCGTACTAACAATAAATTGGGTGATTAAAACATCGGACGTCACACAGAAACTGAATCCAGTGGAATCTGACTGAACAGCTTGATAATCTAGATTTAGCAGATGAATTAACTCGACTCTTCTGTCCGATAACCATAATCAGATACAAAACAAAATGAAAATACTCGATGAAAGGTCACAGCAATTGGGTCTAAAAATACACAGGGGAAAAGACGAAGATAATCAGAATAAATGCAGGAAATAATAATAATGTCAAACTTGAGGAAACACCACTACAAAATGTAGAATCATACACACATCTTGGCAGCAATATTGACAAAAACAAAGTTGGAGGGACAAACTATGATATCAAGATAAGAATACTGTGACGGTTTTCGTCTCCCCAGCTCCGCAGCAGTGGTCCAACACTGTCCAAATTTAGAGTATAATGATAAGGGTATTCAAAGGTATCAGAGATATAAATGTAAGAATGATGATGCTTCTATTTCAGGCACCTCACAGGAATGTGAAGAAATCAAGCATGACAACTGAGACCCTCTAACCCGTCATGAACTTCGTATCTTCCCGACCCTTCTGTGAAGTAAATTTTGCTCGTATTTTGTAAGCCCCCAGGTGATTCAGAAACTTTTATTTGTATAGTTCTATATGTTTAGGTTACTTAGCACAATATGAGTCATACGGGTGCAGACATGCAATTCTCCCAATAGTGATTAATCCAGCTGTCACGGGTTGCCTTTCCTTGCTCCGCAGTGATGGTCCAACAATGGCCAAAACCTAGAGTATATAATGTGGATCTTCAAAAGAAATCTACCTTCGCACAAGATTACTCTTGGCAGAAATGCAGATAGAAGGATGATGATGTTTCTACCTTGAGGGAGTTTCACAATATATTTCAGAAGTCAAGAACAATTCTGAATGTGTCTTAGCAATGTTAACATTTATCTGCCCGCCGCCTTTTGTGAGTTGAAGAGGTATTTTAAAATTTACTTTAGCTCGTACATGCCTCCAACTTTAACAGTAAAATTCTTCTTATTAGCTCTGTATAGATATAGATTAAAGATACTGATTCATACTGTGCACTTCTCTCTGTAATAACTAAATCAACTATGAATTTGTAAAAACAACATAAAACAAATTTAATGATCAATTACTTTTGAACAAATGTAAATAAATAAGAGTTAGTGATTAATAAAATGTAGTTGTCTTCCTGGACAAGATATCGGCTTTGGAAGCGTAAAGTTGAAAAGAAAAACAAAGTTCTTCTGTATTTGGCCTGCTAGAAATATCACTTAGCTGCACAAACTATGAAGTGTTGATGCTGCTGTTTCCGTCAATTCGTCTCTGTGGCAGGGTCACGTCTCCAGATCAGTTCAAGAGGTAACCTCTTCTGGTCAAGGCAGGTATCTTCACAACCCGTGAAACGTAGGTTTCCAGTGTCCAACACAAGCTTTGAACTATAGAATAGTATTACAACTGGTATCGTTGAGTAGTACCTCAAATGGTCTCGTCGATACGTACCACAAACCCAACTAGTTGGGAATTCTAGACTTCTTGCTCAGTAGAATAGTGTTGCATGACTGTTTTGGCTGCAACTTCTGTTGGTGTATGTGTGGGGGTTGTATGAAAGAGATAGTGCTACTGTCTCTCACAGCTGACAAGGTTGACGTCAGCAATGTCGGGCTTACTGTTAGTGGCCTAAAGGTGTGTAGATATAATGGGCGAATGTCGTGAGTTCTTTTGGTTTGTTTACATCTAATGTCACCCACACAACAGTAACGTTAGGTCAGGAAATAGACCAACGGATAAGACAAATTAGTTTTCAACTTATACACAGTTTATTTACGACAGTAATGTTGACATCATGGACAACAGATCACAGCAAATCACAAGGTATGATAGTAGGTATAATCCATAGATAAATTGAGTGCAACACCAGCAACTCATCATAAATCGACATAGCATACAATCCGTCAGAAAGTTGAGTGCATCACCAGCAACTTATCATAAATGGTAATAATATATAATTGTCACGTAGGGTTTATATTCATTTAATTTCCTACATCTTCTTCCTATTCGTTCACCCAAATTCTCTCTTTTATTATCTCTGTATTTCATTTTTCCTGTATATTTTTCACCCATTCGTTTTGCGAATATTATTTTCATATAATTCGCAAACTTTACCTGTTTTCCCTTCTCATAAGCTGAGAATCGCGCTAGGACGATATTACGTAGATGTCAGGGCTGCAGGGCGTCAGAAGGCGTGATAAGTCGGTTCGCTGAACACAGGACGTAGCAAATCGTCTACATTCTCACCGAGCGCGCGAGTTTCTTCTCGGCATAGTCCCGGTGAGGTGTGATACTTTACATCTGCACCGGTCAGTATCCAGACATTTGTCTCGAAAATCCCAAACTGACACGGCGCCCACTTGGGCCATGGTCAGCTGTAGTGTGAAAACTGCCCTGAAATGGAGTCAGGCTGTCTGGGATTTGAAACTGACACGCGTACATCGTGGTCAGTAGGTGACAGTTACGACACGCGTTAAGCGGACGTAAATGTTGGGAGTAGGGGAGATAATTTCGCGTGGCGAAATAGTTTGGGCCCTTTGTCTGATTTTAAGATATTGGCCAAGTTTGAAACTTTAATTTCTTTCTCGCTCATAGACTCCACAGTAGATAGGTCGCTCGAAAACAGAATAGCTGTTAGAGAAGATCTCAGTTTGTTTCGGCAATTTGTCGAACTTCTAGACTTCCAGAAATATTTTCAGCATTTTTATTCTTAAGTTGTGCGACTACCTGTAATTCTGTGGTTGAGTGAAAGTTTGGGGGTGACCCTAACTTTACCAGCACCTAGTAGTAGTTTCCATACTTGTGAAGAAATAGACAGTCCTTATTTTGAACCACGTGGGTTTTCTCAAGTAACACTGATCTGACGGTGCAAGTTAGACAGAAATACTAATATCCCTATAACGGGTTTTCAAAGACTGTAATGATAAATACTGGACCTTGGAGCCAGCACTTAATTTCTTCTAGAAACTCTATATAATTTGCTGCCTGGTGGCGTGAATATTAACAATCATTTCCCGACTAGATTATATCTTGTGGACAAATCTGTGGTGTGACTAAAGTGAATCCTATACTGAGGGAAGGCACCGACCTGACATTCATCATTTTTTAGAAACCTACGCTATTGACACTGTGCTCTGCTAACTCCCGCGCCTGGAATAATTGTTAGGTGACTTAATCAGACATTTGAACAAATTTGCACACCCAAGTAGTCGTTCCCGGAGACTCCAAGTTAAATACGTCTTTTGGAACTGGGGACTTCTTGGCAGAAGATTGCATTTTTTTGAGTCTGTGTGAAGATCTAAAATCAATGTGTTCCAAGAGGCAGCGAGCAAAGTCGTGAGTACATGAATGAGAAGCCATGGCGGAATGAATGAGTGTACGCTGGTTTGAGTGATATTTTTCACTATTATATCTTTGACACCCTGTTGCTGTCCTTATTTTCTTTTCAATCTGCATAATTTGTTGCTAAGGCTAGAGTTCTGGTGTTTTTGTCTTAGGTTAAATCAGATTTTTTTCAAGACTATGTGTATATGTATTTTCCTTGATGTACTTTCTTTGATGTTGTGAGCCGATTTTTCCTGATATTAAAATCGCTCTTGAACTAAATAATCGTGTTTGGTCAGCTCGTTCTAGATAATATATCTATCATTGTTATAGTTTTCCCACGTCTGTGTGTTTACCTGTCGTCACGTGTATGTGCGTGCCTGTGAGTGATAGAAATATACGTAATATGTATATTGGTGTAGTCTGTCTGACGCTGTAACAACTGTTGTAGAAGATAGGTGAGAGAGAGAAGAATTCTTTTCGCTTTCAGAGACAGCCACTATATCAAATCTATCATCTCACGTGTGTGGAAATTCTATTACCTTTTCACTAACTCTCACTGAGTCTATCACCCATTCAAACCTATTCAGAAGGGACCAAACCTAGTCTTAATTCTCCTATCGGAAATCTACGACAATAATCCGTCAGAAAGTTGAGTGCATCCCCAGCAACTCATCATAAATGGTAATACTATATATAATCCGTCAGAAATTGGTTCCATTAATGGCAATTCATTATAAATGGTAATAGCCGATATAATCCATGGCATTAATAATATATTGAATCTCTTCCCTTCAAAAAACACTCTGGACACACTAGCGAGATTATAAGAACCGTCTCGAAGCTCTGCCAGATACCTAATGACCGAGATTATTGTTTCTCAATACAACTCAGTACATCTTCACTCAAGCGCGAACTAACAGCTTGAGATGTGAGCTCAGCTCACCCGTATCTCTCCCCCAACTACTCAGAACATTTGAACACTTTCTTTGGGTTTAAAAAAACAAACACATACTTAGTTGAGCTATGTTCAAGCACCCAAATAAAAAATCATCTCATAACTTTAAACGTGCTTACTAGCGTGTCTATAAAAAATCAGACCCGTACATAAAAATCCCAAACACTTAACTCCCACTCAGAAACATGACTTAACAAATAGTCTTAGCAACTTGATAACGATGCCTCGAACACTCGTATTATTTCTCTTTAGAATCCGTCTGAGAAGTTTTGAGTAGGTACTGTAGGGTCCGGTTTCCGTATTAAATGGTAGGTTTTCCTTGCTGTGGTGTTCAGGAGTTCCGATACGTGTTTTTTTCCGGTCCTATAAGGTCAGAATCCTAATTCTATTTGTCACATAATATCTTTTGTTGCGCACATGGGCTTTGATGGAATAAACATATCTTTTGGTGCGCACATCAGCTTTAAAAGAAAATGGTGCGAAAGGGTGCAATGGAGTGGAGTGAACAGGAAGCCTGACAGAGAAAGATGTCAGTTGGCCGGCTTTAGAAGCCGTATTGCATTTTGATCGTGCTCTCTTTATGGTCGCTGGGTTTTGTGCAGTATTGTTTGATATTCCAATGGTAGTAGGACTTGCTGAGCCAGCCATATGGTTATTACTGACAATATATTGCAGTTGTTATTGAATTCGTACGTGTATCGTCGTTGTTATTTAAAAACAGGGAGATTGTCAGCACGCCTTTGTGTTACGCTTTGTGAATAGCGTTTACAAGTATTTTGATTGTGTGACCTCTCGCACTTTGATACGAGCTTAGAGGATAATGTCATGAAGGTGTAATTTAGTTAATATGCTGTGACACTATTCTTTCCTAGCTTCAGTCCGAGCTGTCTGTGACGATTATGGAGTGCTGTGTGTTTTAACCTCCGAATTTGGTAGGTTATATTGCAGTTTTCCTGCCCACTCTTCAATCTGGCGTTTCCGACAAAACTTCCAATCAGAAGAAATGTTTATTTCTGACTCTCTTGTGATCTGCAGATAGTATCCTCGCTAATTTGTCTACCCATACATTTTCCCACACAACATCTGGTTCTTTTGTATTATCCGCCACAGTGTCCGAACGCGTATTTAGTGAATAATGCGCCTAGGCGATCGTTTTCACGGTTACCGTAGGAAGTCAATTTATTTCTAGTTAGAATCTCTCTGTGACTTTGTGAGTAGGTCCTATAGGGGTCTGGTTTCCATATTAAAGGGTAGGTTTTCCTTTTTGTAATGTTCAGTAGGAGTTCCGATACGAGTTCCGATACCTGTTTTGTCCGGTCCTATAAGGTCAGAATCCTATTCCTTCCTAGCTTCAGTCCGAGTTGTCTCTTAGACGCTCTGCAATGCAGTTTTTTTAGCCTCCGAATTTGCTAGGTTATATTGCAATTTTCCTGCCCACGCTTCTAGCTGGCGTTTCCGAAAACTTCTAATCAGAATAAATGTTTATTTCTGACTCTCATATGATCCAATCCATGAGCTAGAAAGTAGTGAGTCTTTCCTCCGCGTCTTTTAAAATATCAATTTAAAATTTAAACACATGACCTCATCTCACATTTATGGCCCGAATTCTTATGTTCTTCTTAGATAGCCTTTCAATTACGATTTTAACTTCGCCTGCAGATAATGTTCTCGCTAATTTGTCTACCCAGACATTCTCCCCAGACAACATCTGGTCTTTCTTTTGTATTCTCCGCCACAGTGCATGAACGCGTTTGTAGTGAACAATGCGCCTAGGCGATCGTTTTCACGGTTACCGTAGGAAGTCAATCTTGTTTAACAACTTAAGTGATTACATTTAATCCTTAAGGACGGTCAATTAGCCTTGAAAAAACACTTGCGGTATGAACAGTGGTCAACAAATCTAAGGCGCGGTGATGGGGCATGTTTATGTGCGTAAAATGAAGAAATAAATGGATAGTTGCAGAGAGAGAGAGAGAAAATGAGAAAAGGCGAACGACCAATTATGTGACACCAATTATATCTTTAAAGTTAAAGATCAACAAGTTTAAACATTATTTCGAGTTTAACAATATTCAAAATAAATAATGTTGTTTAGAAAAAACGAAAACGATTATATTGATCATCATAGGTCGATTTAACTTAGTTGTGAAAAACTTGGAAAAACAGTTCATAGATTTCACTTGTTTGCTACTCAGCTTTCAGTGTGGAGTCAGATGGTTGGCGTCTACTTCAGTCGCTGTTGGGTCCCACAGGTGCTTTGGACTGTACTTATTGTCAATAGTCAAATTTTGTGGTTGCAGCCCGTCTCCTGCACACGGCTGAGGTAACTGCTTAAGTTCTCAAGTCAAGCGCAGATTGCTGGCAACTTGTACCACACACTTGTACCACGAACTTGTACCACAAAAATAAGCGCCTGACGCTTCTATCCACCACTTCATCTTCTTCAGAATATTTTACCCTCCCTGAGTATTAATGTTAGCCTCAGTGAGTCGGATGAAAGTGTTTTTGGATAACGGAAGACAACAATTGCAATATTCATACATATATACATACGAAATTTACTAAAGTACTTGTATAGCAGCTTTGTACACCATGACATCATGATCCACTACCTACTCTCTCTGGAGCCCGTGGCAACCTCTGCGGTTGGTTTCTTATAAGGAAACCCACACGAAGCAGTCACCAGCTCTTACAGTTGTTCATGTGTTACGTTATTTACAGTGATGAGGTTGCCACTGTACGTGCACAAACAAATTGTACCTGTAAAAATGCAAATATATAATAATAAAAGACATATTACAACTTACGCCGAGTCTATTCGGGCTTATTAACACAGACGTTTTGCAAACGTAACGTCCGAATATTGTCGAGCAACTGATTTGCGATGCTGTCTCTTCAGGTGAGTTAGGTGTCTAGCTTTTAGCACTTGAACTAGGATCCTGTAACTTAAACACTGAGTGAGTTATCCGGGGCCACTCTCTTCTAATCATAGAATTCATGCCCAATCCTCTGGCCTGTCCTATATTTGTGTCATGATATTCTGTGTCCCTGGCTGTCTATGATTTCCCCTTGAAGAAATTTAAGTAAGTGAAGTAGGCTTGCAGGACATATTTTCGCTTATCCGCCCATATTGCTTTGTGGGCGGGAAGTCCAATCAAGAGTAGCCTTTATTTGCATCTCAAATTCAAAACCAATTATAAATAACTTGCTGATTTTGTTAGGGATTATATCCCACTACCCTGGATTATCTAGAATGTTTTCATGACAACATAAACTAATGTTCTCTGCATGTCCTCTAAAATTCAAGTGTCTGACTTGCGTGACCATATAAGGTTTTAACCTTGTCCATTGGATTTTATCATGTTTACACTCACTACTTCTTAGATCTATTACTGATAATCTCTTTCGCGATGTCACTTTCTTGTAATTATTGCTTACAACAAAATCTGGGCGGAAACGATTACGTCGCTTTCGTGTTTCAAAACTCGTATTCGTAATCTTATTGTCCGTGTCTTAATCTGTCACCAGATTGATATTTACCGTGTATTTTGGGCACGGCATATGCAAACTTTACCAACTTATCAGGCAACAGCCTAGTTTTTATTCTATCTCCCCAGACAGAAAGCCAATAGGCCGAGCTAGCGATAAACGATAGTTTCAGGTGGCAATTCTACTCCTACGCTTAATCTATGCCCCACTGTCTAGTAGGAAGGGTGTTACACAATCGTACACAGACACTTCACTCTACACCACCAGGAGTCAATACGGTTTCAAACGAAAGTCAGCGATCAAAATAATTGATAATGGATAGTCGACAAGGCTCAGACAAGACGAGAAACATTGAACTAAGAAGCGAAAACAACAAATACTGTAAGAGGTGGTAAAAAGGAAAGGGAAGAGCACAGAAGGAATTAAAGGATGGCGCAGAAAAATGTAACGTTTGAGATTGTTTCGTCACAAATACTGAAAGCAAGAGGAGCTTTCATTGCATTGGGAAACACATGGAAATCAAGATAAATCAAGTCCAACACACACAAAAAAAGATTCTTCAACTCAAATGTAAAGTCAATCTTATTGTATGGCTGTGAAACAATTGAGAACAACAAAACACAACAACCAAAAAGCCACAAACTTTCATAAATGGGTGCTTGTGTAGAACAGAAGGATTGAAATTCTATGACAAGTTCACCAATGTGAAACTCGTGACAGGAACTAGAAAAGTACCAATGGAAAAAGAGTTGAGAAGAAGACGCTGGCGATGGATAGGACACACATTGAGGAAACCTGTTGATCAGTGGCGTATTCTCTTTGTGTGCTGTGCGTGCTGCGCACACCTATGCCCAAAGGAAAATAAAAATTTAATGTATTATTCTATAAAATATTTCTCTTATAATGTTCTGCTTTTGGACCGCACGCATCAGGATAACGGATTTTTCCGCATAGAATCTACGAGTATTCTAGTTTCAGTTTCCCAGACGCGTTTTATAGTGCAGTTTTTTGGTTGGTAGCAATCGCCCGAAGTTTCTCGGGTAATTCCGTCCCTTTGCGTGCTGCACCTTTCGGTTTTACGTTTGAAGACTGGTTTGTGTGGATCGGGGTCATGGCCAGATACGTCAATACAATACGAACATGCGTGCGGTGGTCTTGCAGCTCTCGAGTTGTAAAAATCGGCTGTGTCCGTCCAGTGTTTTTTGTGATTAATTTTTGTTAGTTGCCGGGAATGCAGATTATTAGTGACAGTGAGTTTCAAGTTGTAAGTTAATTAGTATTTCGGAGATAATTGACATATACCCTTTAATAACTATCGTTGCGTAATTGAATATAGTTGGTTTTTAAATTAAGAGGGGAAGAAGTTAAATAGTAGGCGTACATATTCATTTTAAGTAGCAGCACGCCTAGCTCGCATTACCAGGATACGCCACTGCTGTTGATAGCATTACAAGGCAGACCTTGTTCTAGAATCCCCAGGGAAAGAGAGGCAGAGGTAGACCAAAAACACACGGAGAAGAGAACTGGAGTCAGGAGTTAAAAGGATGAAGAAGACGTGGAAAGAACATGAGCTGATGGCACGTGACAGGAGGACTTGGCACGTGTTTGATGAAGGCCTATGCTATTTGTGGAGCTAAAGTTGTTTGATATTTTTTTAACTTGTGTCTGAAATTTTATAACTATCCGCAAATTGTTCAAGATGATGAATGAATTAATACATATTGGGTAGAAATTATTCGTAAACTGGCCAGAAAAAAACTTCTCTTGGGCATAGATACTATAAAGAGAAAAATAGTTGCGGGAACAATAAAGTAGTGACTCAAGAACCACCTTGGTTACGGTACAAAAGAAGGAACAATGACCATGCTTAAGTGTTGCTCAGTCTGAGCTTAAAAATAGCAGAAAAGAAGTCAATAATAGCACCTTTAAGAGTTTCTTAACAGAATTTGATGTATGTACAAAAGTCGTAATTTTGGGCTGATGAAGTGGCTGCTAGGGAAGTACTTTGGGTGGAAAGCTGTATGGTCATTTCGCCAAATGCTTAATATTTCATTCTTTCACAGCTAAATGACGTTATTAACGCGAAGGCAATGTTTTGATTCTATAAATATTCAACCATTTGTTTTTTTTTTTTCTTTTCTGTTGTCTTTTGTCATGTTTATCTTTTCATTTGGTGGTCGTGGTTATCGTTTGTTGATTGACCTGTTCACAAATTCAGACAAATATTCGTAGGTAGATCGCATGCACTCCACGTACACTATATAAACACGTTGTAATTTCAATTCTTTTTCACTAAGACTACCAGATACAATTCTGGATACAACAAAAATCCCATGGCCTTGACATCTTATGCGCTGGGGAAGATCTTACATCCACCCGCCTCTCTCACCTGGATAGTCTCCTCATCTTCAAGGTAGTTAACGGCAGGCGTGAGATTTTAGCGTCTGTTTCGGCACACTACGGACATAACGATCCAGTATCTCATTTAGCAGACATCGAGGTTTCAGGTCATCTCTCCAATGACTACCTCTTCCAGCCATATTTAAGAATTTTGACCACCTACTCGGAGACAGATCTGGATGGGGAATACACTTGTGATCTTAATGGCGTAGACACTAACTATATTCATTTAACTGTGACCCAGCATCTGACAGTACAGGTAAACATAATTTGTCCTTGCTTTAGGACAATTCCTGAAGTTATTCGAGCTGGACTAAGGAAAAAAACAGGTACTCGTATGTTCTTTACGGGACACCCTAGCCATAAATATTTCCAAGCTGGCATCTTTGAAAATTACCAGTTTCAATAAAGGGATTAAAAAATACAATGGCAGCAATAAATTCTACGTCAGATATTACTATGGTGCAAGCATCTAGTGGGAGTTCTGTATATGGTTCTTTAAGGGGTAAAAACACATTCCTGAAAGTGATTTGGAAATATCTTTCTGCTAGGAAAATTCTGCATAATTATTTAAACTTCACTTTCTATATAAGAAATAGTCATTTCCGTCGATTATCCGTCCTGTTTACACTCATGACTTCCTACATTACCACAAATAATGTCTTACCGGAAACTTATTACAACATTCCGTCTTTCATGGGCGTGTCTGTAATAGGTCACCACCTGGATAATTGACTGCCCTGTACCTGTGCAAACAAACATTTATCGTGTAACCACCTGGATTATGTTCTCTCCACGAGAGAAATTATGAAGTTACAATAGCCATATCAGCGACAACAAAGCTCGAGGGGCGATCTTCGTGTTAATCCTGCGCGTCAATGTCTGTTACACGAGAATTTTACTCTCGCAGCAGGGATGATCAGGTAAACAGACATGACGAATTATTACAGAAAGAAGTGTAAACAAGTGACTGTGAACGTAGAAGAGAACTAGATACAGAAGTGAAAATGATGAGGAAAACATGGAAAAAACATGAGCTGATGGCACGTGAGAGGAGGACGTGGCATGTGTTTGTTGGAGGCTATGCTCCTCAGGGAGCTAAAGGGTATTGCTTGACTGAATGTCAACAACAATTTTCACTACCTTTATAAATGACTTAGACGAGGAATTTAGTGACATTAAGAATGCACTATCACAATTTGCAGATAACTGCGCTATTTGCCAGACCGGAAAAAAAACCTGTGCCACTCAAACAAAACACCAGAAAAACAAAGTTTCAGAATGGATGAAACGTTGGTGCTTCCAGATCATCGTTAACAAAACAGTGTTATTATTTTCAGCAAGGGGGGAATTAGGAAGAATAATGCAATTTATTATATCACTAAAGGGGCAGAAAATATGTACCTCCCCAACACATCTTTCCTGGGCATAACATTAGATACAAAACTAAATTGGAAGAAGCACATAGACTACCTAGTAGAACATTGTAGGGGCCTAACTAATTAATATGCTAAAAATCATAAAGGGAAATGGATTGGGTGCCATCACCATCAAAGTAATGCTCATGTTTTACAAGTCTTTTATCTAGGAAAAAAAACGATTTTGCCAGCATAATATATAACTGCTTCAAAATCTAGCAAGGTTAGACAGAGTGCAAAAAGAAGCCAAGAAAGCAATAGCATATGCTATAAAATCAACATTAATAGAAGTAGCTGAGGGAATAATTTCTCTACAACTTAAGACGAAAAGAACTGGTCAAAAGATAATGGTGATAGCTAGAGAGGCATTTTTAATTTAAGGCAGTACTTAATGCGGTCGAAGGCCTACATAACAGAAAAGAATACTATTCTAGAAACATCAAAGGAACATCGTAAAATGTCTTTAAGGAGGATAAGACACGGCCCTGGCACCCCTTCCCACCCCCTCCCCCTCATATAGAACAGGAATCTCTAAGCGTATTCCACATAATTCTGGAGTTCAGAGGAAAAGCAGTTCCTAAAGTCTGGAACTGCTAAAAAGACCAAATAGGTACATGTAAGTGTGTGTAAATGTGTTTGAACTAGCGGTTTTGCACGCCGAATACTCAGGAGTAAGATTACGGTAACGGGTAAAACTGTCCCTGTGTCCTCATCGCTGCATTGTCACAAATACCACATAGTTGTATCAGTGTGTGTATCAACGATAGAGATTACTGGCCAAGTGTTGCAGCAGTAGATTATCTAACTTATCATGTTAACGACGGTTATAACACGAAATTATATCACATTATATTGTCAGTCGTCACAGTAAATTGTTCATCTTATTAAATTAATCAAGATCCTTTAAGTAAACTGCGTATCTGTTTGTGTCGATGAAGGTCGTATTTTAAGGTACTGTCCTTATATTTCAAACTAGAGAAAGCTCGTCATATAAAGGGAATTAAATTCAAAAGCACCAATACTTAACGGCAATTAGTTCGATCCCCAGTTGAGGTTTGGATCTTTTAGACCGCAAACGGCTCCGGGGTCGACCCAGTCTCAGGAATTGGGTACCAGAGCAACTCTGGGAAGGTTAAGGCGGCCGGCGTGATGCTGACCACATCACCCCTAGTGTGCCGGTGATCAAGAAAATATGGGCCTAACACCATATTCCCAATATGCCTCAATGAGCGTGTAACGGGATCCTTTACCTTAACGGCAATTTTACTTATTCAAATACTTGTGGAGAAATAATGTTAGGTGTGAATATCCGATTCTCCATCAGAAAAGTACCTTGATTTTCTGTTGTTTTAATTTCTACTTATGCATTTTTGTGATTTCTTGATCGAGACAATGCGACGCACAGCTGTCCGTGAGAGAAAACTGGCTCAATCAAGAAAATATTGTTAAACTCTAAGTGATTATTATACCTGTTGATCTATAACTCCACGGCTGTAGTTGGATTAATCACTATTTAGTGAATTGAATGTCTGCACCCAAAATACCGGGTTCAATTCACAGTATCGTCACGCTCCATTTTACCCAGCTGTAAATGGGTACATGACTTTGCTCTGGAGTTAAGGAAGGAAAAGGCAGCGAGGAAGGAAACTGGTCACCCCCACCTCACGATGCTGGACCTAGTATAGTTAAGTCTCTAACACTTCACTCCCCTACGGCAGTATCTGCTATGGGACTACCTTTACATTTTTACGTTAGTTCTGAGCCTGAACGGTTGACCCAATTTCTCGCTAGCGAAGTCACAGCTTTTTCTGCAGAGGGAAAAACCTTATTTACTTACGTAAGTACTTCGTCGTTCCTCTTCTACCGTGAACTGTAAAGGTTTGGAAGAGAGAGCACCATACTGTCCTACCGGCTGTCTTCTTCCTGTCCTGGTTCCATTCTAGTCCTTGGTCCTTTAGAGATTGCCTAAAGTTGTCCTCCCAGCGTCCAGGAGGTCTGGATCCCAGGCTCTTATTTTCCCATACTTGTCGTGGTAGCCGATATTCGCCAATTAGGAAAATACCAGTTGATTTTATTCTAACAAATGCTTGAAACTTAAATCATTGTACGCGCACTCCTGTTAATTATAGCACTAAAATAATTTTGTACAAAGTCTGAACATGCTCGCCGTTCACATGGCGCATGCACACCAACCATTGCGCACTTTTCTTTGGCAAGTGTTACTATTTTCGGGAGCGTTACGAAAGCTTCTGACAGAAAAAGCTGGAAAACTATATTTAGGACTAGTTTAAAAGCCCGCCTTCCAATACCTTCCATTTGCGGTGTCTACGCCGCATCCTCGGCATCTCGTGGAAAGATAAAGTGACAAATGTCGAGGTGTTGTCACGTGCTGGCCTTCAAAGTATGTATACGCTTCTTAGACAGCGCAGACTTCGCTGGCTTGGCCATGTTCGCCGCATGGAAGATGGTCGCATCCCAAAAGATATCTTCTACGGACAATTAGCAGATGGCAAGAGAACAGTTGGGCGACCACAGCTGAGGTTCAAAGATGTGTGCAAGAGAGATATGAGGGCACTGGACATGGATCGAGCAACATGGGAGGATGAAGCTGCCGATCGCACTAAGTGGCGATGCTACTTACGGCGCCACCTCAGATTGGGCGAAGAGAGGCTCACACAAGAAGCAGAAGTGAGGAGAAAACGTCAAAAGGAGCACCAGGAAAATAAGCAGCTGAGGGCTGTCACCTCAGGGGCGCATTCCCATAGTCAGTAATGACTGAAGGGGCTATTATTATTATTATTATTATTATTATTATTATTATTATTATTATTATTATTATTATTATAAAAGCCCGCCATAAGACGGGAATTAAATTCAAAAGCACCAATACCAAACGGCAATTTTACTTATTCAAAAGTATTAAATAACCCACTGTGCATCACCACAGTTCTATAAATATTTTTTGTGCACACCGTCATTTGCGCACTTTTCTTTGTCGAGTGTTACTATTTTCGGGAGAGTACATATAAGGGAAACAATACATTTAATGTCTAACTTTCAACCAAAGTTGCATCCCTTAGCGTTAGTGACAGAAAAAGCTGGGATTTTATATATATTGATACTTCAGCAGTAAGTCTTGTTAATGTTTTTACATTTGCGTGTTAAAAATTACACACGGTAGAATTCACTCTTTGGCTGCTAATTATATATATACTAGTAAGAAACCCATCAAAATTGCTGGGTTTGTAATTATAATGTGATCTTTCTGTTACATGTCCTAAAGACAGCACTATTTCTACTTGGTCATTTTATTACAGGTCATCATCATCAGATCTTTTTAGTAAAAATTATATGGATGCATTAAATATGAAGCCATTAGACAACTTCCTAAATGACAAGGAGAGAAGTGATACTGATCTAATGGACCGGAAATTGACTAATTAATTAATAGTTCTTTTTAACAACATTTCTTGTAAATATTCGTCAATCTTTTAAAATCTTACCCTGGTACACTGTGTCCTGAATACATACTTTAAGATTGGTTGTGTTCCTTCTTCTCGTGAGCGCTACATAAAGTTGCCAATGAGCAAAGACTGGTACTGGTAAGTATACACCTTCATGGTCAAACGATTGTCCCTGCGCTTTGTTGATCGTCATGGAAAATCCAAAATCACAGGAAACTGACGACGTCTCAAGATGGAAGGAAGGGCGGTATCGCTTGGCTCTAACGTGATGCTTTTTCTCATCATCATCAGCTGCCATCTCCTCAACGAAGGTTGGCTGTAATGGATCTCCAACTGTTTCTACTTGATTACTAATTGTTCATGACCCACTTTCATGTGTCAGGACTTAAGAACTCTCTTTCGTACTTCCACTGACGCTTCACTAATGAGATGTATCATCTGCGCAATGTTATTAACATGCCCTGGTATTTGAATCTATTGACATGTTTTAAAACGGTTTCTTTTACGTTGATTGTGCATACCGGTACTGAAGAATGTTAGCAAGAAAAGCGCGCAATTTCAAGGGTCGTGCAATTTAGTACAAGGGTCATAAGCGCACCATGTTTACGTAATTTCACACTTGAACTTTGATGGGAAAAAGTTAATGTTGGATTTTCTATCAAAGGGAAACAATTAAACGACAAATTAGAAATAATAACAATAAAATATATTGTAGATTATTGACGCATTACTATGTGTTTTTTAATTATTATTTAAAATAGAATTGCAACTTAGGTGGGGAAAATGATGCGCGCTATAGTAAGCGCCGTGCAGTTTGTGCACAGGGTAAAAGCGCACAACTTTTATATAATTTCCAGAGTGCAAGAACAAATATTGTGACAGGACAGGACATTCTTAGAGAATTATATAATGTAACTAGAGGCCTTTCCCGTTCATCGTACGGGGAATCTGTAAATAACTTCTTTTTTTTTAAGTAAAGGAAAAAGTAACCAAAGCTGAATTTTTTTTTAAAATATCAATCTGGTACTTGTTTTAACTGTGTGACAAATATTTATATAACAGAACTTCCTGTTTACCTTACTATTGATCAGTTCTGTTAACTTCTTTCCATGTCATGATGTCAAACTGTCCAGAATCTTCTCTCTTTGTTGTCCTACATCTCTTTTTCCTTCTATATTTCCTGTTGTCATGATATATTCCAGCGTCCTTCTCATAACAGGCTCAAAAGAAAGAGGATTGTTTCTTTCTAACCTGCCGGTTGAGAATCCTTTGCATAATGGCATCTTTCAAGATATCCTCATTACTCATTTTAGCTGCCTAATCTTCTGTAAAACCATGAGCGTCGCCCGAACATCATCACTCGCGGAAATGTAATTTTGTTATTTCTCCTGTCCCAGAGAAAAATTCTCTTTTTCTAGTCGATCTTATCTCCTTGTAAGCGTTCAAAATAAATCGTGCACATGGGCTAGCGAAATGGCAGACGCACGAACAGATGTGCTCATGTTAAAGTGACATTTAGCCTATTTATGCTAAGACCCTATAATGCTAGATGCTTGATATTCAGAGCCGTCGCCAAGTAAACAAGTCAGAGATCCCCTAAACGGTGAAGAGGTATCGACAAAATATTTATCTAGCGCCAGTCGCTAAATTAGGAGCGGATAAAATTTCTTGTGAAGGGCGAACATATTCAGTTTATCTAAGGGAAAATAAAACCTCTCTAGCGTTAACGTGTAAATAACTGCTAGCTACTTGTCATAGTTCACAGTATATATATATATATATATATATATATATATATATATATATATATATATATATATATATATATATATATATATATATATATATATATATATATATATATATATATATATATATATATATATATATATATATATAAACTTTTTCAAATAACACAGAATCCCTCAATTGCCTAGCGCAACAAAGAATACAACAATAACTGGATTGCGGGAGCCGTGAGCTCGCAATGTATGTTCCTTTATTAAGAACATAAAAAACCCCAAACGTATGCACGTAATTTTCAGTGTGTATGATCAGATAACAATCGATCTATTCATGATAAAAACATATATCCTTCCAGGTATGACAAATCCCTACGGGGTAGATGACTTCTTATACACATGTTTGTTTATATGGATCACTCCTTTTGATGTGTATGTGTTGCGTGCATATTTTTGACGCACATATTACAAAAATCGATATGGCTATTTAATATGGGAAAAATATAGACATGCATTCATTTGTGTATGAAAATGCTGTTTATGGTAAAAGCGAGATAATCCATGTTTGATTCACACTTTTGATTATAGGAGTAATCGTTCTGGATATTGATCCAGCGCAAGGATATTGCGCTTGCGTTTGTACTTATTTTTTAGGGCCAGAAAATATATTAATTTGCTTATTGTGTTTATGGCCTGAATTCATATGTATTACATATTATTAGTACAAGTAGAATCAGTCCTGTATTGTATATTTTGGATGGGTAGGAGGGACTAGATTCTTGCTAGCGGAAGTATGAGTTGTCTTGACAAGTCGTGATGAGTTCCGATGTACTGCTTACAAATGGCGGGGTACGTTTTTCTAGAGCTGGTCCTTTCGTCAGAAAAAGATGTCTTACGAAGTGGTTTTTCTACTGAAGGAGATGGTGTCTCTACGATAGTTTGTGTTAGAGACTCTCCTTATGTCAGTATATAGATGATTCGGACTCCAGGTAAACCCAGCTCCTATTTTTGATGATCTCTCGTCGGTTAGGCCTAGCTTGACTTTTGGTGCTTCGTTATGCTAGTGTCGTGTTTGGTATCGACGAAGATGACAGATTTTCCTGCAGCAGTTATGGCTACGTGAAATTAACCTGATCACCGTAGAGCTGTATGGAAACATTTACGAAATCATTTATATAACCATTATAAATTAACTCTGGCTTATATTCTCCTTCCTATGAATGAGTGAACGACAACTCAGGGAGACAGCCATGTTGGATTTCGGTCATCATATGTTTTGATCACTGCCAAGAGAACAGATTATTTATCTTATTATCGGACAGTGACAGGGAGATCTCAATCTTGCTAGAAACCCCCTTTCGTGGTTTCATAATATATACTACAAACTATGGACGTCAAGTAACTTTGGTTATTTATCGATCCGCCTTCACTGACGCGTTTAGTCAGATAGGGGGATGTGGCCATAATGTATCATGACATTGAACTTTTGATGTACTGCCCATTATTTCTGAATGTGTCATGACTTCAGATCTGCTATGTATACCTACAAATTGATATGTCAACGAACCATGATGTACTCGTATGTCCCAGTGTGTACGTCTGAATAAATTGAGTAAACTAAGATTCCAGCAGTCTGCATTGGTGCCTTGTAGACACAAGTGTGAGTGGTTATATTGGTCAGCACACGAACAGTACACCATTCGCGGTAATCACACTCTACACTTCTACTTCATACATACACCATCCTGCGTCGGCTGAAGTGACCAAGTTTAGGGCCTGCTTCCCCTGGAGCCTTTGCCTTCCCTAACTCAGGACTAGGGTGAGTTACCCATTTACAGCTGGGTAGACTGGAGCATGCCTGATCTCAACAACACACCACTCTTCCTTACAGAGCAGACAGACTGATACTTTACAGTGTGTGTGTGAAAGCAACTCTACAGAGTGGAAAGAACAAAATTTTACAGTATGGTTGCCGAGGAGACCGACGCTGTATATATTGCAATAATTGTAAATACAAATTCAGTCAGAGCCAGTGAAATTTCAACAGCGAAAGAGGGGGCTTTCTCGCCTGGTCGCGGAATATGCTGAATCACAGCCAGTATGCAGCTTTATGGGAAACGTATGAACAGGGAAGGGAAAGATGTTATTGATTTTGTTTTTATGGTAAATAAATCCAAACCAATAGGTTAAGAAGGTAGTGGAACACGTGTCAATGTTTGCAATTATATGTTTGTTAATATCTTTGTCTCTAGCGCGCAAAGCCCACTCTTCCAGCCATTATCTACGCCAACAGACTAGGTCTGCTTGATCAGAATCAACCTCCTCATTAAAGATTGTCAGCCAAGCGCGAAAACCTCGCTAAGGCTTTACATCACCTAATTGATTCTTCACAGTTCAGTATTACCGCTGTGGAAAAAGAAGACAGGGCACTCAGATGCAAATCCACTGGGGTTTTTTTTTTTTTTTGGTAATATTTCCGGCCTATTAGGATCGGGCAGTTAGTGGATAGCATCTCAGGATATCACCTAACAAATGCAACAGTTGTACAGTTTTTTACCTTTGACTCGTGGTATTATAGTTTACAAGAAGCCCAAACCAGGTCAAAGAATACCCTATTATTCCCGTGGTCAGAACATAATTCACCTACCTGGATTTAGTATTGTGTTTAGTGCTCTATTTCTTTGAATTAATGTCCTAACTTTGCATTTATTAATTCGATTCTAGTTAGTGTGCTTTGCAGTACCGGTATTGCTGGGTTCTTTGTCCTACTTTATTGTTCCTATTTCTCTTTGGAATTGAGAATCTCATTCTATGATGTTTAAAAATTGTTGTTGTGTGTTTTTTGTCTTTTAATTTTTTTTTAATTAATTGATTTATTGTATTGCGCTTGGTGGTGAGAAAATTATATATTTTTCTCGTGATATATATATATATATATATATATATATATATATATATATATATATATGTGTGTGTGTGTGTGTGTGTGTGTGTGTGTGTGTGTGTGTGTGCGTGCGTGTTTGTGTGTGTGTGTAATAAATTTACTGGCAAGTTCAGAATTTTCCACATCTCACTTTTCAGTCTAAAATCTGATTTTCATAGCTATTACAGTTCTGTCTATCAGGACAGACTAAGAGAGCGAGTATTAATTAAGATAATAATCGTGAAGGTGAACAGGAGAGGTAATATACATTAATTCTACTTTCTGACTGTCTTAAGACACTCAACATCAAATTTAATAATCCCATTTTCCTCTTACTATTCTAGCAGCTCACTTGATTTCTTTCACTCTATTACTATCCTATTTTCCACCCCACGACAACGAGTGACATGTTTACGGTTATATAAGTGCGAAGAACGAAGAAGTAGAAGCAGATTATGAATTGTGTATTACGTTTTGCATCTCCGGTCTCACTTAATAAATCGAGATGTGCAAAACAGAACCGCTGCAAACTGTTACATTGTGTGACATGACAAATATGGTTTTGTTCAATATCGTAAATGTAATGTATCAACCTTATAGATATCAAAAAGAGACCATAGCAGAACAAAAGAACAATAAAATTAATTACTTTTTTCGGTCATTCGAAAAACCCTTGCCAATATGATAACCATAATGTAGGGTGCAGGATAAAACAAAGTTGTATTTTACTTAAAAGTAATACCAGGGTTTTAAGATAACGTTTTCTCGGTATACGTTTATCAATAAGTTACATCCGGGTATCGCCATTGCAGTCTCAACAGTGTTTCTGAAAAGCACACAAGTAAAAGGAAACGTTCAAGTGAGTAACTAAAGGACACTAAAGCTGTTACTTTGACGTTCACTTTTCTCGCGGACATGTTAGTCCCCTTATTTGTTTCTTCAAGCATGTTGTATGTGAGACCTTCAGCCATTGGGATTTCAGTTTTAGTCGGTCTGATATCTTTGGCCGGTAAGTACAGAATAATTTCCTGTTATCTTTTTTCATCGTTTAGAAATAGATCTATTTATATATGATTCCGAGATATAACCGAACAAAATTTCATCAGTTTACATCAGAATGTAGAATATTTTGTGGGAAGTCTACCCTACAATAGTCTGCATGATGGGTATAGAGAAAAAATGGTACAGCTATCAGTTCTATCAGCGGTAAGAAAGCGTTTTATAAGACGACACAGTAAAAGAAAAAAAAACTGGTATTGGAGACAGGTGTAAAGATGAACAATGTATAAGACACCCGGAACATATAAGGGTTTCATTTGGTCAGTCACAAACGGGAAGCAAAGGTGAGAACTATAAAAGGTCATAGGAAAATTGTAAATGACAGCACACAGACAAGCATAGATTTTGTCCTAAGAAATAACAAAGAAATAAATGGTAGTAGATGTAAATAAAGACTTCATTTCAAAGAGGTCAAGGTCTTTTATATTTGGACATGCGCCCTAATATAACCGACTAGGTTGAACAGGACGCGCCTCGCCAAAACGAGGCATAATTTATTTTTTTTTTTTAAAGTTGACCTCACTGGTACATTCACCGGGAAGAGAAAAGCTGGAAATGTAATTTTCTCATCAAATCACAGAATGTCTTCACAAAAGACAGATTACGTTACATCAAAAGGCAAAAGAAAACAAGAAACAGAGAAATGAAATCCCCAGCATAGAGAGGAAAAAAAACCAAAAAACTAAAACAAAATCAAACTGTAAAGGAACAGAGTATTTTTGTATTTTCTGTCAAGATAAACAAGCTCATCCTTCGCTGGATGACTGGATAATGTGCTATATCTGTTCAAAGCGATGCAATGATAAACAAGCTCATCCTTCGTTGGATGACTGGATAATGTACCATATCTATAATATCTGATTTAGTGAAGTCTCGAACACGTCACTCCCCTATGGCAGTAACTGCTAAGGGACTATATTTACCGTTAGGTCTGAAGACGTACACAATGTGGACAACTCTTGATAGCATTACAAGCAGTCTCTGTTCTGGAACTCTTCAGTGAGAACATGTAGACAGCGACCAAACAAAAACACATCGAGAAGATTTCAGAAGGTTGTGACACGTATTTGCTTAATGCTTATGTTCCCTAAGAAGCAGAAGCGTAATGATAATGAGATTGGTAATTAGTCTCTCGACATTCTCTAATTTGACAGTCAGTTCTTATTGTTTTGATAATTATTTGTGCGCAGTGTAACGTTAAATTTAAATGTTTGATTCTTACCGACATGGGTTTGAAATTCCATTGATATCCGCAGATTTGTTAGGGCACTGGCTTTCTTAGACCTCAAAGTCTTTTATATTTGGGCATGCGCCCTAATATAACCAACGGACTTTGAATCTAGGTAGAATGGGACGTGGCTCGCCGAAACGAGGCAAAGCATATATTTAAAATACAAAATTAAGGTAATGAATGAATGAATACATATTCAGCATCACGGTCATTTTCTTTCGCTCTCCTTACCAAGTATAGTACCATCACTGTTAGCTGGTCTCCAAGCATAGTACCATCACTGTAGCTGGTCTTCTAGCATAGTACCATCACTGTAGCTGGTCTCCTAGCATAGTACCATCAATGTAGCTGGTCTTCTAGCATAGTACCATCCCTGTAGCTGGCCTCCTAGCATAGTACCTTCACTGTTAGCTGGTCTTATAGCATAGTACCATCACTGTAGCTGGTCTCCTAGCATAGTACCATCACTGTTAGCTGGTCTCCTAGCATAGTACCATCACTGTAGCTGGTCTCCTAGCATAGTACCATCACTGTTAGCTGGTCTCCTAGCATAGTGTCATCACTGTTAGATGGTCTCCTAGCATAGTACCATCACTGTAGCTGGTCTCCTTGCATAGTACCATCAATGTAGCTGGCCGCCTAGCATAGTACCTTCACTGTTAGCTGGTCTTATAGCATAGTACCATCACTGTAGCTGGTCTCCTAGCATAGTACCATCACTGTTAGCTGGTCTCCTAGCATAGTACCATCACTGTTAGCTGGTCTCCTAGCATAGTGCCATCACTATAGCTGGTCTCCTAGCATAGTGTCATCACTGTTAGATGGTCTCCTAGCATAGTACCATCACTGTTAGCTGGTCTTCTAGCATAGTACCATCACTGTAGCTGGTCTTCTAGCATAGTACCATCACTGTAGCTGGTCTCCTAGCATAGTACCATCACTGTTAGCTGGTCTCCTAGCATACTACCATCACTGTAGCTGGTCTCCTAGCATAGTGTCATCACTGTAGCTGGTCTCTGTAACGAAACGTCTGAACATGCTCTTTTGTGTGATCTCTCACACCTTCAGCCCTCCGGCAGTATCCTTTCTTTTTCTTTAATTTTCTCACTCATCGCTTTTATTTGGCACATATCATGCCTTTTCATTCGTATTTTCACTATTTTGCCCTTTCATTCATTTTACTCTTTATGCTGACATAGCATGGGGAAAGTCTCTAACACGCCACTCCCTTATGGCAGTATTTGCTACGGGAGTGTAAAGTTTCTTTCTTCTTTATTTGTTTATTTCCCACTCTGTAAAGTGTCAGTCTGTATGCTCTGTAAGGAAGAGTGGTGTGTTGTTGAGATCAGGCATGCCCCCAGTCTACCCAGCTGTAAATGGGTAACTCACCCTAGTCCTGAGTTAGAGAAGCAAAGGCTCCAGGGGAAGCAGGCCCTAAACTTGGTCACTCCAACCGACGCAGGATGGTGTATGTATGAAGTAGAAGTGTAGAGTGTGATTACCGCGAATGGTGTACTGTTCGTGTGCTGACCAATATAACCACTCATACACTGGTGTCTACAAGGCACCAATGCAGACTGCTGGAATCTTTGTTTACTCAATTTATTCAGACGTACATAAAAAGAAAAAATGGATGAGAGAAGATACTTGGGATAAAATACAAGAAAGGAAAACAGCAAAACTTAAACTACTAGCGGCAAGTACACATAATGCAGTTGAATCTTGCAAACTATCTTATAACTTGTTAAATAAAGAAGTGAAGACAAAAACTCGAAGAGATAAAAGACATTTCATCAATGAACTGGCCGTAGAAGCTGAAAATGCTGCAAGAACTGGTAATAGTAGGTGCCTTTATCAAATTACAAAACAACTATGTCACCAGCCTACTGCTATGGAAACACCTGTTAAAGGTAAATTAGGGAATTCAATACCAACAGAAAAAGAACAAATGAAGAGATGGGCTGAGCACTTCATGGAGGTGCTAAACAGACCACCACCAACAGTAACACCTGATTTTAATAATGAAACACTCACAACCACCTTGCCAATAACTTGCGATGAATTCACGCTGGACGAGATCAAACAAGCCGTTAAAAGATTAAAAAAATTTTAAGCTGCTGGAGTTGACGAAATTTCAGGGGAAATGATTAAAGCAGTTAATGACAACAACCTCTTGAGAATTTTAGATATTATAAATGAAGTATGGAGAGAAGAACAACCACCACAACAATGGAAAGACAGTATTATTGTAAAGTTACCGAAGAAAGGTGATCTATCAGACTGTAATAACTGGCGTGGTATATCTCTATTATCAGTACCTGGAAAATTATTATGTTGCATGATGTTAGAAAGACTTAAATTGCATGCTGACGAAAAGATCAGAGAAGAACAAGCGGGTTTCAGGCCGAAACGATCATGTATTGATCAAATATTCACACTAAGAACAATTATAGAAGAATCAGTAGAAAGGCAATCGCCACTTATTATCACCTTCGTCGATTTTCAAAAAGCCTTTGATAGTCTACACCGCCCATCATTGTGGAAGATACTTACAATCTATGGTTTTCCAACAAAATATGTGAATATAATCAAAGCGCTATATGACAATGCAAGATGTTGTGTTAGAACAAATAAAGGGAATACAGAATGGTTTACAGTAGAAACAGGGGTTAAACAAGGCTGTATTATGTCACCACTACTTTTTGGAATAGCTATTGATTGGGTTATGAGAAACTATACCCACAATGAACAATTGGGTATAAAATGGACAAATGGAAAATTCCTGGGGGACCTGGATTTCGCAGATGATGTAGCATTCTTAAGTTCAACCCCAAGACAATCCCAAGAAGCAATAAATAATTTGTGTCATCTCTCGGTTAAAATAGGTCTCCAAATAAATGCCTCTAAAACTAAAGCTATGAACTTTTCTAACGAGACCTTTGATATCATCTTGAACGGGGAAACACTACAGAAAGTTGAAAGTTTCAATTATTTAGGCAGTAAAATGACTCAGGATGGTGACACAACAAGAGAAATCCATACTAGAATTGCTTTGGCAGCTAGCGCCTTCAATAGATTATCTAACATTTGGAAATTACGATCATTGAATATACATACCAAGCTTCGTCTGTTTAATTCAAATGTTATCTCAGTGTTAACATACGGCTGTGAGAGTTGGAAAATAACAAAATCATTGGAGAACAAGCTGAATACATTCGAGAACAAATGTCTTAGAAAACTCATGAACATCAGTTGGAAAGAATTCAAGACTAATCGACAAATAAGAGAAGACTCTAGGCAGAAATATGTCTCCGACTATATAAGGAAAAGACGATGGTCATATATCGGTCATGTCCTACGAATGCAAAACAACAGAATACCACTACAGGCGCTCACTTGGGTTCCTGAGGGTAAGAGGAAAAAAGGAAGACCAAAAGAAACACTCAGAAGAACAATAATAAGAGAAGGAAGAACGTTGGGCCTAAATAATGTGCAAGAGCTAAATTTATTATTTATTTATTTACACACTGGGACATACGAGTACATCATGGTATGTTGACATATCAATTTGTAGGTATACATAGCAGATCTGAAGTCATGACACATTCAGAAATAATGGGCAGTACATCAAAAGTTCAATTGTCATGATACATTATGGCCGCATCCCCCTATCTGACTAAACGCGTCAGTGAAGGCAGATCGGTAAATAACTAAAGTTACTTGACGTCCATAGCTTGTAGCATATATTATGAAACCACGAAAGAGGGGGTTTCTAGCAAGATTGAGATCTCCCTGTCACTGTCCGATAATAGGATAAATAATCTGTTCTCTTGGCAGTGATCAAAACATATGATGACCGAAATCTAACATGGCCGCCTCCCTGAGTTGTCGTTCACTCATTCATAGGAAGGAGAATATAAGCCAGAGTTAATTTATAATGGGTATATAAATGATTTCATAAATGTTCCCATACAGCTCTACGGTGATCAGGTTAGTTCACGTAGCCATAACCGCTGTAGGAAAGTCTGTCATCTTTGTCGATACAAAACACGACCCTAGCGATACGAAGCACAATGTTCCATCTAGGTCGAATCGACATGAGATCATCAAAATAGGGTCTGGCAATACATGGAGTCCGAATTATACATTGTACCGTACCTTAGGAGAGTCTCTAACATAAAACTATAGTAGAGATACCATCTCCTTTAGAAGAAAACCACTTCATGAATCATATTTCCTTAAGAATCTACCAGCCCTTTGAAAAGTGCGTACCCGCCATTATCACGGTACATCGGAACTCATCACGACTTGTCAAGACAACTCATACTTCCGCTAGACCGGAATAACAAGAATCTAGTCCCGCCTACCCATCCAAAATATACAATATAGGACTGATTCTACTTGTACTAATAATATGTAATACATATGAATTCAGGCCATAAACATAATAAGCAAATTAATCTATTTTCTGGCCCTAAAAATAAGTACAAATATAAGAGCAATATCCTTGCGCCGGATCAATATCAAAAACGATTACTCCTATAATCAAAAGTGTGAATCAAACATGGATTATCTCGCTTTCCCCATAGACAGCATTTTCATACACAAATGAATGAATGTCTATATCTCTTCCATATTAAATAGCCATATCGATTTTTGTAATATGTGCGTCAAAATATGCACGCAACAGATTACCACACCCCTCGGGAAAAAAATGGTACTTTTTTTTTTGAAATACATCTAGGAGCAACATACAATAGGCTCACAACGCACCAATACAATGCGCAGATGATAAGCATAAGTTTTATGACCTTAGAGAAAGTACTTCTCTAAGTATAAATATTTCCAGAGAGGTGTCACCAACGCATACTACAATATTAGCAATGACACAATTTCCACATTAGTTTATACATAAATTTCATCTAAGATATCTTAACATCATGATCATCAAAGACGAAAAACATTGAAAGATCAGCGGTGAATAAATATCAATGAACCGCTAAGTAGTGTTACAATCAATATATGATATATTACATATGTGTACACATTTCAACATAGAACCAACTGTATCAAAGTTGTATAACAGTTATGAATCATGTGGGCATCTAGACAAAATATCTGCCATCACATTTTCTGACCCACGGATAGCTCGCACCGAAAAATGAAATGGCTGTAGAGCAATCGCGTATCGCATTGATCTCGCGCTCTTCAGATTTTTACTCTGAATAGCCGTAAGAGCTTTCTGGTCAGTTTCCACAATGAAATGCGCGCCCAGAAGAAATCTTTGCAGTTTAAGGATTGACCAAACCATAGCCAATAATTCACGGTCTAGGACCGAGTAATTCTTCTCTGCGGCATTTAATTTCCGAGAAATATACATCACAGGATGCAGAGTTCCAGAGTACTCTTGCATTAGTGCAGCTCCAATCCCGGTGGATGAAGCGTCACTACGAAGAATAAATGTCTTATCCTTAGAAGGCAATACTAGGATAGGTGAAGTAGAAAACATAGTTTTAACCTTATCCAAAGAGGATTGACATTCTTGAGTCCAATGGACTACATTAGGAGACCCTTTCTTTAGCAAGGAAGAAAGAGGTGACATAATGGAGGACAGATTCGGGATGAATCGTCCATAAAATTGTATTAGACCTAAGAGACTTCGTACTTGCTTTTTAGTCTTAGGAATAGAAATGTTAAGTATCTTGCTTGTATTATGGTCTTCTGTTTTTAGGAACCCATGACCAACACGGTGTCCTAAGAAAGATATTTCGCTAAAACCAATACATGCTTTCGATGGTTTCGCTGTCAGGTTATGCTCGCGTAAGATAGACAATAGTTCATTTATACCATTATAGTGATCGTTCCAAGTATCACTGAAAAGACAGATGTCATCCAGATACGCAATGACATCTGAGCGATGAGATAGGATTCGACGCATCATGCGTACAAATGTAGCAGGGGCGTTCATAAGACCGAAAGGCATGAAATTCCATTGGAATAGACCCCTAGGCGTCGAAAAAGCAGTAAACGGTTTGGCGTGTTCGGATAGTGGAACTTGCCAATATCCCTTAGACAAATCGAGTTTAGTAAAGAAGTGAGAATTCGATAGTCTCGTAAGTAGCTCTTCTAGTAAAGGCATAGGTTCCGCATCAAATTTAGTCACTTGATTCAATTTGCGATAATCCACGCAAAGACGTATGTTATTGTCTTTTTTCCGTACTATAACCATCGGCGAAGAATATGCTGATGTGGATGGTTCAATAATTTTTAACTCTATCATCTCATCTAACTCTTTCTCTACCTGTGCTTGAAAATGTATCGGGATAGGATACGGTCTGACTCTTATAGGACTATGGTCAGTAAGAATAATGTCATGTTGAATGACATCAGTTTGACCAGGAATGTGAGTAAGGACATCCTGAAATTGTTCTAACATAGTATAAACTTGTTTCTGCTCTCCTGGAGATAATTCTGGAGAAATTGCAACATCTTTCCATGATTCATTAGAGTGAAGAGGAATCATTGGAAAAGGTAAATTTACATCCGAGAAACTCGTTTCCTCATCCTGTATTACTGACAGAGATGAGTACTGTCCATGTTGGACTGGAAAATCGTCCGTTGCCTGGAAAACAGGTTGTAAATAATCAGGACGTTCATGGAATTCCGTGAGCATGTTGATGTGGAAGGTTTTACGCTTCCCGTCAATATCGACGATATAGTCAACATCGGAAACTTTTGATATTATATCGTACGGACCTTTCCAAGAAATGAGAAGTCTATTTTCCCTACAAGGTAGCAAGACAAATGCTTTGTCACCTGGACAAAGTTGTCGCAAACATCTCTTTTTATTGGCAAATTCCCTTGCCTTCTGTTTCGCAAATTCAGAAGAAGCAGTTGCCAATTTGCATGCTTCAATAATCTTGTGTCTAAGTGCGATGACATATTCATAAGAGGATTTTGTGTCATCGACAATATTATCAGCAGTTATAAGATCATGAAGTAAGGACATAGGACCTCGCGGTTTCGCGCCAAAGACAAGTTCAAAAGGAGAAAATCCTGTATGTTCATTGGCGACCTCTCTATATGCAAAGAGAGCCGCGGGTAAAACCCTATCCCAATCCTGAGGATGATCTTCTGTTATCTTACCTAGTAGGTTTTTCAGAGTTCTATTCAAACGTTCCACCATCCCATTGGACATAGGATGATAAATACTACTCAGCGATCTCTCTATCTTCAGAGTCGACATTACTTGAGACATGGTATCCTATATGAGTTGGGTACCATGGTCGGATAATATTTCTGCTGGAAACCCCAGACGAGAAAATATTAACCAAAGAGCATCTGCGACATCAGCAGTAGTTATGCTCTTTAGAGGAACAGCCTCCGGCCAACGTGTGCACATATCAACACACGTCAAAATAAATTGGTGTCCTCTAGCAGACTTTATCTTAAATGGACCAATGATGTCTATCGCCATTTTTTGAAATGGCCGAATGGGAATGTCTGCAGCCTGAATAGGTGCATCATGGCGTGGACCTCTGGATTTAATCTCTTGACATACTTTTCAAGATCGACAATAGATTCGTATGTCCTTATTCACAGCAGGCCAAAAGAAAGATTGAAGAACTCTAGCTTTAGTACGGGAAAAACCCATATGTCCAGCACATTGCGAATCATGAGCGTGCTGTAAGATTTTAACTCTTATATTTTTAGGCACAAGGATTTGAGAATGAATGGACTTAGCGGAGTCTTGTACCATACGTACAAGTACGCCATTCTTCATCGTAATCCAAGATTTACGATTTGTATCCTTATTCGGATCACCTTTTTTTTCCAGAGTAAAGAATTTCTTTAGAGTAGGATCATCTTCCTGCTGTTTGATAAAGGAATCGTGGGAAATCTCCAAGGGATCATCTTGGATCTGCGCATCATTATCTTCAGAATGTGAAGATTGTGGCATATTAAGAGCTTGAGCCCTAGTGATTACTGCATTAGCAGATTGCATATTAACATTTTCCCAATTAGAGATTTGCTGTGGAGTGCATTCTTTCACTCCATGAATGCGACCGATGATAAGATCAGCGATCGGATTCGGCAAGAGACATGCTTGCACCTCTCCTGTAAAGAAAGGCGTAGCAATATTGATAATGGCAGTGGAGTACTTCTCCAATGTGCCACCAAATGTTACACATTTGACTATATTGCCTGTAGCTCGAGAAGGATTTACGAGTGATTGCCTCACTCCAATGGTAGTGCACCCCGAATCGAAAAGAATTGATACCGGAGTACCATCTATTAGGCCCTATTAAAGACAAGAGCACCCCTTCCATTATGCGCAATTGACGCATGGAGAGCGGGAAGCGGGTGACCGCAGCTTAAAGTAGAAACTGTGGTTGGATCGAATAATGTTTTGCATTGCGAACACTCAAATGCTCTAGCAAAATCGAAAGCGGAATTTGCTACACTGTTGGAGTCTTTTTTATCATTATTCTGATTATCGGTGTCGTGGAACTCCTGTTGTGCAGAGTTAGCCTGGTAATAAGATTTACCATGTCTTTTGTGTTGTGATCTACCTCGGTTATAATTGTCTCTATAATTATTATTGCCTCTGTTATAACCCCTATTTGGGTTTGAATCATAATATTCATGATCATAATCATCATGCTCGTTATATTGAGTATCCCTGTAATATTGGTTTTTTTTGTCTCCATGAAGCACTTGGGTAGTTCCTATAGCTACTCCCTTTCCGAGAATTTCTAACATTATGGGTACCCCTCGCGTGTCGAGGACTATCAGCCCGATTCCAGTTCTTCGAAGAAGAACCCTGATTTGAGTGGTTATCTTGGTTTTGATACTTATTCCAATTAACCTTTTTATCAAATTTATTTTTAGCTCCTTGGAATTTGTGTGAGTAATTCTGATTATATTCTGTTGCCGAAGCAACTGGCATACTCTCTTTAATGTTAGAGTTACTAAGAATCATGTCAGGGTGTGCCGTGGCATACTGGTCACAATATTCTTCCATTTGCTTTATTGTACCAGGTTTACGCTCATGTAAGAACTCTAGGAATGATTTATTTACAGAAGACATGACCTTGTCTCTTAGCAATAAATCCGTAAGACCATCAAATGTTTTCTCTGTTTTGGATAATTCAATCCATCGTGAAAGTGTAATTCGTGCTTTTGAGATAAAATCTGAGAATTCTACACCTACCTCAGGTCTCATTGTTTTAAACAAAAGACGGTAACCTTCCTCAGACAGCTGATATCTCTTTATCAAAGCTGCCCTAACAGCATCATAATTATCTTTGTCGGCCTCTTCAACAAAATATAACTTACTTAGGGACTCCCCTTTTAGATTTTCAGACAACTGATTCACATACTGTGATTTGTCAACATTATGAGATCGACAAGCCCGTTCAAATCTAGAAAGCCAAAATGTTATGTCATCACTGGTAGGGTTAAACGCTGGTACCTTGACCTTGTACACAAAGGGTTTACCATTACCACCAGATGCCTGATTAACATTACTCATACATGTCAATTTTAATTTCTCTAATTCAAACTCATGTTCTCTTATTGCTTTTCTCTCTTCAGCTTCTCTATCTAATCTTCTCTGTTCTGCAGCAGCTTCTAATTTTTTTTTCTGTTCTGCAGCAGCAGCAACTTCTAATTTTTTCTGTTCTGCAGCAGCTTCTAATTTTTTCTGTTCTGCAGCAGCTTCTAATTTCTTCTGTTCTGCATCAAATCTCCTTTCCTCCACTTGCATCTGCAATTTCTTTAGTTCAGCAGCAGTATCAGCTTCTTTTTCTAATCTTTTTTTCTTCAGCCAGAGCTTTTTTTTTTCTTCAGCAGCAGCTTCTCTTTCTAATCTTTTTTCTTCAGCCAGAGCTTTTTTTTTCTTCAGCAGCAGCTTTTTTTTTTCTTCAGCAGCAGCTTCTCTTTCTAATCTTTTTTCTTCAGCCAGAGCTTTTTTTTCTTCAGCAGCAGCTTTTCTCTCTTCAGCAGCTAATGCTTTGTCATATTGAGCAACAGCCCATTGTTCTAAGTCTTTTCCAGTCTTATCAAGAGATTTTCCTTGTGCAATAAAATAATCTAATGTAGACATATTGTCTTCTTAAATCAGAAACCTGAAAAAGTAAATAAATTACCCTCTTTCACTTTAATGGGAGACAAGTCTATACCATAGACTTAGTCTTAGTCCAAACTTGTATGGTTTATAATAACCAATGATAACTTGAGTACCTGTGGACAACAATAACTGTATCTCAAATACTGTGGGAGACAAGCCTTACAAAGGTCTTGTATACCTCAATGTAATCAAAGATCACTTGGGTACCTGTGGAAAATAATCATAAAGTACTGATCTGTACTATACTATCAGTGTATACCACTATAACTCCTGTGTCATATGTCAACTAAAGACATTACAAAGGACAAACAAGAAAAGACAATCTGAAAACATTTGCAGAGATCAAATTAAATTAAATAGGAGAAATGAAAAAAAAATGATCACAGAATCCGTGATGATAACTGCAATAAGATAACAAGACAAATAACGCCACAGTGTATAAACATAAGGGTGTAAAGAAATCAAAAATAGAAAAGATTAGACCAACAAATGCAAACAAATCAAACAAAACTAAGGAACACAAAATTATTAACAAAAACAACGAAGAAAAGAACACCTCATCACAACTAACAGAAATAGCAGCAAATTGTTGCTAACAAATTTCCAATTAAGAAAATGTGTATCTATAGAATACTAGTACCAGACCAATGTCACTCGGCATACCTTGTACTAGTCACACAGAACATAAACTAATTTACCACATAACAAATAACATGTAAACATAAATAGCATATAGCATACAATATAATTTATATCATGAATGGAATGTGTTGCAGGTATAGTGTTGTAAAGCAGGCACAGTTTATTTAAATAATAATAACTTGCCACTTTATTCAGTAATAGATTTAATTTTAAACTATTACTCTGTAGAGCATATGAAGATCCAACGATGAACTATGCACTTTATGTTCAACAACACTGTGATTCTTCTGTACGCTGAGAAATGTCAACAATACTGCTCCAGATATTTTCTACACTTGATACCACTGTCCTGTGTAATACTGTCTGTACAGCGAAAAACTGTCAACAAGCGCTGACCTAGATACAGCATCCTATCGGTAATACAGGTCAAGCTGACATCGACTGTATAGCTGTCCTACTGGTGTTGATGTGTTCAAACAAATGTTCTTTCAGCTGTAAACTGTGATTCTCAACACAAAACTGCGTAAGCTGGACCCAGGAATCTGGCTCGCCACTGTAAAGTTTCTTTCTTCTTTATTTGTTTATTTCCCATTCTGTAAAGTGTCAGTCTGTATGCTCTGTAAGGAAGAGTGGTGTGTTGTTGAGATCAGGCATGCCCCCAGTCTACCCAGCTGTAAATGGGTAACTCACCCTAGTCCTGAGTTAGGGAAGGCAAAGGCTCCAGGGGAAGCAGGTCCTAAACTTGGTCACTCCAACCGACGCAGGATGGTGTATGTATGAAGTAGAAGTGTAGAGTGTGATTACCGCGAATGGTGTACTGTTCGTGTGCTGACCAATATAACCACTCATACACTGGTGTCTACAAGGCACCAATGCAGACTGCTGGAATCTTTGTTTACTCAATTTATTCAGACGTACACACTGGGACATACGAGTACATCATGGTATGTTGACATATCAATTTGTAGGTATACATAGCAGATCTGAAGTCATGACACATTCAGAAATAATGGGCAGTACATCAAAAGTTCAATTGTCATGATACATTATGGCCGCATCCCCCTATCTGACTAAACGCGTCAGTGAAGGCAGATCGGTAAATAACTAAAGTTACTTGACGTCCATAGTTTGTAGCATATATTATGAAACCACGAAAGAGGGGGTTTCTAGCAAGATTGAGATCTCCCTGTCACTGTCCGATAATAGGATAAATAACACTGACAAACAACATTTTTCTTTCTTATATAAGAATAAGTGTTCTTAGGTCAGTTTCTTGCGCTGATTTCAAATTTGAAATCCGTTTATCTCTATCACGTCGGGTTCTTAAGATATTTGTGAATAAATATATTTTTGGGAAACCGTTATTTGCTCCGTTTCATTTTTACTATATAACTTTTTAAAAATTAATAAAATGCAAAATAATTCTACTTTTTATACTGCTAAAAGATGCATGACATATGTTACGTTATATTTCAAATAGTTACTGTATTTTGAAATAATTCCGAGTGAAATATGGCTTCTAGAAGTTGTAGAAATTCGGCTGATCTGTTCTGTTACGTGTGCGGATATTTAACCGATCGTGTTAACCAGAAAAACTTTATACACCATTGCTAAAGAAAGCATATGAACTTTATTTCGATTCGAAAGTTGATGATGCAAATAAATCTTGGAAGCCAAATGCAGTTTGTTCGACTTGTGCAAATACATTGGCAGGTTGGTTACGAAAATCGCCGAAGCATAAGTTGATGCCTTTTGGAGTGCCAGTAATATGGCGTGAACCAACAAATCACGCTACTGATTGTTACTTCTGCTTGACAAATATCTATGGTTTCACTTTTAAAACTAGAAAGTCTGTGGTTTATCCAAATATTGAATCGGTTTCGAAACCAGTGCCTCGTGATCCAATCACGTGTCCGATCCCAGTTCCACCAGAACAATATCCGTTGGACGTGAATGAACCATCAGAAAGTGATAGTTTACCTGCTTTAGAAACTAATTCTGACTCGGATTATATACCGGTGAATGATGGTGTTCACTTAATTAACCATTCAGAACTTTCAGATCTAATACGTGATCTCGCTCTCACCAAAGGACAAGCGGAATTACTCGGTTCGCGACTCAAAGAATGGAATCTTTTAGCGCCCAATACTCCGATATCTAAATTTCGTCATAGACACAGAGAACTTGTTCAATACTTTGAGATGGATGATGACATTTGCTATTGCAAAGATGTAAAAGGTCTAATGGTGCACCTCGGTCATGAGCACATAGTCAACGAATGGCGACTTTTCATCGACTTTTCCAAGACTAGTCTAAAAGCCGTGTTATTGCATAATGGAAATTTATTTTCATCAATTCCAGTCGCCTACTCTGTTCATATGAAAGAAACTTATGACAATATGGCTATACTTTTGGCAAAAATAAAGTACAATGACTACCAATGGCGGATTTGTGGAGACCTAAAGGTCATTGCAATTCTCACGGGCATGCAGACTGGGTATACTAAATTTTGTTGCTTGCTATGTGAATGGGACAGCCGCAACAGACAGGAACATTATGCAAGAAAGGTGTGGCCTATCAGGGATCGTATGCAGCTCGGGCATAAAAATGTAATACACGAGCCATTAGTTAACAAAGACAGCATCATTTTACCACCGTTACATATAAAGTTGGGGCTCATGAAGAATTTCGTAAAAGCGTTAGATAAAACGAGCAAAGCTTTCACTTATCTTCGAGAAAAGTTTCCGCAAATTAGCGATGCAAAGATAAAGGAAGGTATCTTTGTAGGACCTCAGATTAGGAAAGTTATTGCAGACAAACAATTCGAGAACTTGTTACATGGTAGTGAACTTCGCGCATGGATGGCATTCAAATCGATCGTCGATAACTTTCTGGGAAATCACAAATCTGTCGACTATGTGCATATTGTTAAGCAGTGCATAGATGCATACAGAATTATGGGCTGTAACATGTCCCTCAAAATCCATTTGCTCGATTCGCATCTTGACTTTTTCCCTGACAACCTTGGCGAAGTCAGCGATGAACATGGAGAACGATTCCATCAAGATATCGCTGTAATGGAGTCACGTTATCAAGGACGGTGGAGTGTGACCATGCTTGCCGATTATTGTTGGATGCTTCATCGCGATGTACCACATGCCATTCACCGACGAAAGTCGACTGCAAAGCAATTCAAGCCTACATAACTGTTATACTTCTTGTACAAATGATGTTGTAATACTGTATGCGTTGTTAAAAAACTTCAATTGCATATTTCTAGAGATCCCGACCTGATAGAGAAAAACGGTTTGCAGATTTAAAAACAGCGCATTAAAATTGACCAGAAAAACATAGAAATGTTAGAGAAAGAAAAAAAAAGTTTTTTTTTGTTAGTCAGTGTAATCTGTTCTCTTGGCAGTGATCAAAACATATGATGACCGAAATCTAACATGGCCGCCTCCCTGAGTTGTCGTTCACTCATTCATAGGAAGGAGAATATAAGCCAGAGTTAATTTATAATGGGTATATAAATGATTTCATAAATGTTCCCATACAGCTCTACGGTGATCAGGTTAGTTCACGTAGCCATAACCGCTGTAGGAAAGTCTGTCATCTTTGTCGATACAAAACACGACCCTAGCGATACGAAGCACAATGTTCCATCTAGGTCGAATCGACATGAGATCATCAAAATAGGATCTGGCAATACATGGAGTCCAAATTATACATTGTACCGTACCTTAGGAGAGTCTCTAACATAAACTATAGTAGAGATACCATCTCCTTTAGAAGAAAACCACTTCATGAATCATATTTCCTTAAGAATCTACCAGCCCTTTGAAAAGTGCGTACCCGCCATTATCACGGTACATCGGAACTCATCACGACTTGTCAAGACAACTCATACTTCCGCTAGACCGGAATAACAAGAATCTAGTCCCGCCTACCCATCCAAAATATACAATATAGGACTGATTCTACTTGTACTAATAATATGTAATACATATGAATTCAGGCCATAAACATAATAAGCAAATTAATCTATTTTCTGGCCCTAAAAATAAGTACAAATATAAGAGCAATATCCTTGCGCCGGATCAATATCAAAAACGATTACTCCTATAATCAAAAGTGTGAATCAAACATGGATTATCTCGCTTTCCCCATAGACAGCATTTTCATACACAAATGAATGAATGTCTATATCTCTTCCATTTAAATAGCCATATCGATTTTTGTAATATGTGCGTCAAAATATGCGCGCAACAGGGAGTAATTCGTATCTTAATGTTTTCCACTTCACTCCCAGACTGTTGTTACGCTTCGCCAGGTTTGGTGACCCGCCGGCGATAATATTTTATCGCATAATCCGTCTGACCACCTGTGGAAACGTGTCGGTCAAAAATTTGACCCCTATTGGAAAGCGGCTGATCGTGTTGACACAAGCTTGTATGAAAGAAGACAACACGGTCTGACCAGACATCTGTCTGGCGGAGGCACTCAGAAAAAGGGGATAATTAGATAATCTGTCGGGACAAACATCTGGGCGGAAGTCCTTACGCCAGAAACACAGGGTCACAATATTGCGATAAACAGAGGTGCGCCGGAAGTCTTATGTAACGATTTGACATCACTGTTGTAAGAGGCCACGCGTGTATATTAAATTTAATATTTTCAAATACAGGTAGGATGAGTAATGATAAACTTCCCCACCCAAACAGTGCTAGATAGATTTGATTGGTTTGCCAGAATCTACAATGAATTCATTGGCACATTCGGCGGAAACACAGCTGGGATTTGAAACTAAGGAGTGTGAGATATACTGCAGAAATCAGACACAGAACAGACAGACTGCATCGAAGCGTTAGCAAAACTCCTCCTACAAGCCAGAGGAAAGAGGATAGGGCTTACAATTCCACAACTATAAGTACCAGAACGAGTATTGGGTAACTTTAGAATTTACAAGTAAACCCGCAATTTTAATACAAGACTAAAAACTTGGGAATTTTATCACAAGGAGTCAGAGAGGAATTTTAACAAACATTTTCCCAGACAGGATTCATAGAATACCAGCCGTCAGAGGAATTAACTCATATTTCCCAGACCAAGTCATACGAGAAATTATACAAACAGTTTTCCCAGGCCAGGAATTCGCAGAACAAAAGCCGTCAATGAATTAACATATTTCCCAGACCAAGTCATAAGAGGAATTATACCAACAGTTTTCCCAAGCCAGGAATTTGCAGAACAACAGCCATCAGAGGAATTAATTAACATATATTTCCAGACCTCAGTGATTCGAACAGCATCTAACTAAAGGGCTGTGGGTCCATTCTAAATCTGTGCCAGGAGAAGTGTGTATTCCCAAAATTTTGGGGTAAGTGTAAACAACTTATTTACTAATGTAAATTTTACAGGTTTCTTGCTAAGTCGTTATATATGAGGCTGGCAACCTTAACATATGAAAATAGTATATGCATGAACCACTACTGCAAGAGCTGGTGATTGTTTCTAACTAGTCGTGTGGGAAACCCGACAGCAGAGATGACCCCAGAACCCGACGGGAGTAGCGACGAGTAATGAGTGATAATTATTTCACATGTGCCTAAAGTGAGATTTATATACCTTTTTAATTGTAATTCAGGCAAATCGTTATTCACTCACTCCAGACACAATTTCCTAGTTAATACCCAGAAGGATATTGGTGAATTTTCATCATATTCCTTGAGTTACATTGTGTGCTCGGGAATTTAATTCTTCTAAGAGGTTAACATTGGTGGGTGGAGCGCATGAAAATGGGCCTGTTAGTTTGCGGAGAACAAATGTACTCAGCAGAAGGGATTTGTTTCTTTTTATTTGTCACAGTTTGTGGTTACAAGCCACCAGACGACTGTGGTAATAACGCCGCTAGTGTGAGAGAAGAGCATCACTACCAACCGCCGAAATCCGACACATTGAGTGAAGAAGAGCCCTTATCACCAAGAAGTGACGTAAACCACAGCTGCATGACTCATCTCGAGCTAAGTGTTATATAACAGGCTACAGCAAAAATCAAAGACATTATAAAGCCCATTTTAAACCTCAATGAGGAAACCTTAATTTCAATTTTCACTCAATACTGGGGGCATGACGGGCCAGAACCATTGCATAAACCCTTCACAAAAGCCGACGGGCCAGATAATAAGTTAACAAATTTGCTCAGCCCTTAAGCAGCGTTTGTTCTTGACTTCTGGGAATATCTTGTGAAGGCTTCCCTAAGGTAGAAACGCCATTCATCTTCATCTACATCTTTGCCAAGAGTAATCTTGCGCGAAGATAGATACCTTGGACGACCTACTTTTAGATACGCTTGCGTTGTGACCATTAGTGGACCACTACTGCAAAGCAAGGGGAAGTAATGCCGTGACAGTCTCCTTGCATGAAGCCTGCCCCAAGCACTCTCAAGCTCTTGCAGTTGTGGTTTCTGTGGCAATGTGGTTTACATGATGAGGCTGCCAGTCCATGCACAACCTCCTATAAGTTAACTAGTACGACATGCCTAAGGGTGTAGTTGTCCTATTCCTTATGTCTCGTCAGAGAAACCCCCGAGGTCTACACGAGAAATACATACTGGGGAAGGCAATATCCAGAAACTGGCCAATAATCTTTCTCATGGGCATAGATACTAACAAGAGACAGACAGGCGTTTGTGGCCGGGGGAGTGGACGGGAACGGCACCGAATCAAGTTAGATGTGACCGGGCTTGGTCACGGTGACAAATCAAGTCTAGTGTGACAGGGTGAGAATGGGGCGGAATCTTTTATCAATGTTCATCTGTTGTTTTACTGGCGACTGCCAGAGGTGGTGATTACAGAATAGGAATTGGAACATAACCCAGGTGGTTCTTTTGGAGACTCGTAACTGTGTTTATGTTTTAGGCTGCATGATCGTCGAAAATATGGTAACATTCTTTTCTCTATTACCTGATGTAAACAAACGACACTTCCTACTGACGTTCAGGAAATAAGTTCAAGCTGGATTAAATATGAATGAACGCCTTTATTAAGTGTCTGCACACTCTGACAACTTCATAATAGTTCATAAATACATGTGCTTCTGTGGTATACAAACCAGTCATCCTAAGAAATAACACACAGCCATCGAACTTACAAGATGGTCCAAACCCCAAAATCACTGCCTCGCACGTCTCGTGACTAAAACCAACTCACTTAACCCCCTTCTTTCAAACCATTCACTTCCGTCCTAACTACTGGGCAAATCTACCCCAAGTTCGATGACGTCATTTCTTAACCTTTAATTAAATCACTCATAGGATTTGTGACTAGTGTTATTACGCTAACTAGACACGCTCAAATACTTAGTGTTTAATCTTGCTAAGTATTCTTACCCTAACTATAATTAAGTGGCAGCACCTTAGTGTTAATCCGACGTAACAGTCCGTACTGTCACACGTTGAAACAATGATAGGAAACTCTTTACAGAGCGATACAACAGGAGGCAATCTGATAATCAGAAGGAGTCCCCCCGTCGAACAAGTGTTTCGGCCCTGAATACTCCCAATATAAAGTAGTGCCTCAAGAACCACCTCGGTTACGGAACTAAAGAAGGAAGAAATCTCATGTTTGCGTGTTGATCAGCGTGAGCTTGAAAATGGCAGGAAAATATTCTTGTCTTTAAGTACTTATCAATAAAATTTGGTCTATATACAATAATCGTAATGTTACGCTTTATTACGGAGCTGGCTAATGAAGTTTTCCAGAAGAATGTTTAAAATACCATGAACAGCTAAACAGGGTAATAAGGATGTTCTTAAGAGGCGGATGCACAAAGGAAGCTTATTCCTCATGTTAGAAAGAAGCAATCTTCTATCTTTGGTTAAGTTATGAGGAAAGACTGAGGGAAGAACAGATAGAGGAAGACAAGGAGAACAGAGACTGGACAGTTTGATATTATTGCATGGAAAGAAGTCAACAGCAGAATTGATAAATAATAATGGAGACAAAAAGTTGTGAAGAGGCATGATTGCCTACGCAATCAGGCATGGTACTTGAAGAAGAAGCAGAAGAAGAAGAAGAAGAAGAAGAAGAAGAAGAAGAAGAAGAAGAAGAAGAAGAAGAAGAAGAAGAAGAAGAAGAAGAAGAAGAAGAAGAAGAAGAAGAAGCTAATGACGTAATTCTAGTGGTCATTTTGCCAAATGCTTAATACTTCATTCTTTTACAACCAAACGATATTACTTCGTGGAGGGAATGAGTTGATATATCCATTAGGTGAAATAGTTTCTTTGTTTTCTGTTCTCCATTGTGACATTTATCTTTCATTCTTCTTCGTGGTAATCGTTTTTAACTCCGCTTAAGCCAATCCCAAACTCGGCTGAAAAAGGAGAAGGGCGGCCTGCATGGAGACCGTAAGGAGGCAGCCCCTCCACCATGCAAAGGCACAACAGTTCAATCACCTGTTTGTCTTAAAACATGATTACACGAAATGCAAGAGAGAAAACAGGACTGATTCTAAAGGCGACGAAATGGAACGGACTACGGACTACTTATGGAACAAGGAATGTAAGGAGTATAAATGTGAAGGAAGAGGAGCTGGTGGAAGTGATGAGGAAAGCAAAACTAGAAATCCTGGCTTTAACGTAAACAAAGAAAAAGGGACAAGGAGTTATGGATCTCGATGGTGACAAGCTGCTCTACAGTGGTGTCCCCACATCTGAAAGAGCTAAAGGGGGCGTGAGTTGTATTGTGGCAAAAAACAAAAGGATAATATCAAGGGATGGAACTTTGTCTCGGAACGCATTATGGTCCTAAAACTAAAAGAAGGAGAAACCATAGTCAACCTTGTCATTGTGTATGGTCCTAAAGAAGATGAGCGAGCAGAGGTCAAGGAGAAATTTTTCGAGCTGCTTCAAAGAACAATGAACGACTGCCTAGATGAAATTATACTGCTCGGAGATTTCAATGCCAGAGTTGGATATGACCATGCTAGATGGAGTTATCGGAAGGTATGGAGAAGATACTCAAAATGACAATGGAAAGCTACTCCTTAGATTCTGCGCTGAGCAAAATCGGATCATTACAAACACAAAGTTCCCCCATAAGCGCATACATGCATACACTAGATGTGAACCAACAAAGAATGGGAAATATGTAATCGATTATGCCATCGTTATGCCCTGGAAGCTAGAGTTTGGCCGGGGCCAGAGATTTGAAGTGATCACTACCTGCTAACAATTAAAAGAACAACTGAAAGAGTTGCTCGACATAGTAATTACCTAACATCACGCAAGAAGCTAAGAAAACGAACAGGAGAAAGGAGCATTAAGACCTACACGCTGAGAGAGCCAGAAATGAGGACCAGATATCGGGAGCTTATTGCTACAGCAGTGAGGAACACAGAACAACAACCTCATTACCTGGAAACACTATGGCTTAAATTCAAGAACATCATAAAGACAGCTGCAGCAGAACCATGTGGTGAAGTTCGACTTGGAAAGAAGAGAAAGAGGACACCTTGGTGGACAGAGGAAGTTAAAGAGAAAATAAGAAAGGAGAAAAAGGCATGGAAACAATACTTAGGAGCTAAAAACACAGCAGGAAAACAGAGAAATATAGAGAATATGTGATGCTCAGAACTGAAGCAAAGAACAAGGTGCTATCAGCAAAACAGAAGTCCTGGGAAGAATTTGGAGAAAAGCTAGAAATAAATGCTCAGGAAAACCTGAAATTGTTCTACAAGACCATAAAGAACATGAGGAAGGAAAAACAGTGCCATCTTAAATTTATAAAGGACAAGCAAGGCAAATTGCTTACTGCCCCAAAGGAAGCAATGGAAAGATGGACAAAGCAGCAGGGCATTATGGTATAACACTGGAAATTGTTAAGTACATGGGAGCTGCAGGCGACCTATTACTCCTGAAGGTCTTACAGGCAGCTTGGTGCAACAAGACCATACCAAAGGATTGGGAGATTGCCATTATAACACCGATTGTCAAAAAAGATGACAAACAACAATGTGGAAACCATAGAGGGATATCCCTTTTCAGTGTCCCTGGTAAAATCTACTCTAGAATCCTGGAGCAGAGACTCACACGCTTAGCTGAGCCATAAATAGATGAAGTCCAATGTGGAATCCGAGCGAACCGAAGTACTCAAGACCTTATGTTCACACTCAGACAGCTGAGTGAAAAGGCTCTTGAGTATAAGAGTGAAATGTATTTTTGGTTGTTAGATCTGGAAAAGGCGTTTGACAAGGTCCCATGGAGCAAACTTTGGGACTGTTTAGCAAGGAACAACATTCCAGCGCCGCTGATTCATGCTATACAGAGCTTCTCCAAGTCTTGCAGAAATTATGTGAGGACAGCAAACCATAAATCAGAAGGGTTCAGGACCACCACTGGTGTAAGACAAGGTGATATCCTGTCACCTTATCTTTTCATATTCCTCATGGACGATGTCATCAAGGCATGTGGGGAGAGGACAGGAAAGTATTCAGTGGGGTACTGGAAGATGCGACAGATCTGTATTTTAGAGCTGGCATTTGCTGATGATGTTGCCCTGATTGCTAAATCACAGGCATATCTTCAATCCAATCTGCAAGTCTGGAAGGAAGAGCTGGAGAAAAGAGGGATGGTCATCAGCAGCTCTACAACAAAAACCATGGTGATATCACGAGAGGAAAGAAGGCATCACATTAAGCTGGGAGAACAAGTCCTGGAGCAGGTCAACCACTTTAAATACCTCGGAACTGTATGTGACAGGTTATGAGATAGACTACCCTGATCAGTCCGCTTGATTCCCACCGGCACCCCTCATTCCTTTCAATCAGCTCGTTCAACGTGGTTTCCCACCTTTGCTTCCCTCATTAGCATGCCGGGGTTGTTACGCATAAGCCATGCCTTTGCTAGCTGTCGAACTCATAGTTTTAGCCACGCCTATTTGTCTTGTTCCACGCGCTGACGTACAGCTATACAGACCTCTAACTGTCATTCCTTCAAAAGGGGACGGGCCAAGTACGTTTGCCTGAAAGCTCGATGGGACCAGAGCTGTCAGATTACGACAACAAACACGTGGAAGGTAGAACTGTTTTGAAGTTCCCTACACGCGCGGCAATCGCGGGATCTGAAAGCTTTGTTGTCGAGTCACCAGGTAACAGAGCGAACGAAGAAATCCTTTATCTGGGAAAGAAATCCCCGCTTAAACCTCCGCTCATTTCCCCGAGTACGCAAGGTGCAAATTTCGTCATCCGCCAGCGAGATTGTGCGATTTCAGTATATATGCCCATCTACTCAAAACTCAATTATCAGTTGCTACAGGAATTTTTTGAAAATAATCTAGCTCGATATCTTACGGCCTTTTAACATAGAGAATTACTTAGATACGTGGAGATAGTTTCATTTGTTTGTGTTGCGGTAAATATATATATTAGCATTTTTCGTGATCTTGTGTGTTAAGTTTTTCATTACATTTCACTGGGATTTTCTGTGTTAATTGAATAGCGTATTAATTAACATATAGCTAATTTTTTCCAGCTGTAACGTCAATTTAATTACTCGCTATTCCTCAGTAAGAGATGCTTTACTTAATTAATAGACGCTACGCGATTGATAATTGACGGAATGCAATTTACTCCTATTCATTGTGTGTAATTTTATAAATGACTAGAGTTTATATCTCGTGTTAAAGGCGATAAGATAAGCTAGACACTTGTGGTTTATAATCTAATTTAATAACGGAGTGGTTTAAGAGGTCTTACCTTAACGCGTGTTAGGATATGATATTGATTATGGTTAAATATTTGCCTTTCTTCCTTAAATCTAGGCTGATCATAACCCTGCGATCTAGCGGTCTTATGGTCTTATATTCTTATAAGCATCCAGAGATTATTGTTGTCGAATCTTCGTGTTGTGACCCTGTGCGGTCCACCTTCTTCATTCATGAAAGAGGCCAAACAAGAAAACAAACAATAATTATTATAATAACTGGAACGGGACATTACCAGAATATTTTTCATATAAATATTATCAGCCTGATGTGGCAGAGTTTATATACTTAGTTACCTGACACATGACAGTAGTTTTTTCACGGGATTACACTCAAGAGAACTCACTGTTCATACTCGGCCATCACCTCAGAGATCAGCCGAGGATTATTATCCTTTAATTTTTTTTTCATCACGTCACAGAGTGTCTTAGCCACCAGAGGCTAGAAAACACCGGAACAATTTACCTATATTTATTCCTATGACGGTGACTACCACATAGAAGACTTATCCCAACGAACTAACTGCAGTGATACTATAGAATTATCCAGAAATATAATTAATACTCCAACTTCAGCGACTACCTGAAATTAGCATTCAGCAACCAGGATAGTCTGGGGCTGAAATTGGCAAAGAACCTGACTCTGTATAGTCTGAGTACCTGTTAGAGTTTATTTCCATGGAATACCTACGACAACTATTGGGTAAGCGAATATGAGTGTGGCCACTGTATGAGTGAAGTGAATGAACAGAAAGAGAGAAACTTATTTTTTTTTTTTGTTACCATCAGTATACTAATCTTCTTTTTCTCTCACTAATCTGAGTATTCACGGAATAGATTAAATTAGGGACTTGTTCTTTTCCCGTCCTGACTATTCCCTACCTCATTGTTAACTTCGATCTTTTGAGTTAATTACCTCTGTTGGGATCTTCTTTGTTTTTTTTTTTTCTTTACAAGAGGGGAGGGCCTATTGGGTTAATTTTTCATTTTTGTCTGTAAACCATGATCTATTGATGTATATGCTTGATATTGTGAGTTTCTAGTGATAATAAACTTAATAAACCTTAAGTTATAGTGTTGGTCAACCCCTGCCCATATATATGTTATCCATAGTTTGTTTTCACGTTTGTGCGTATTTGTCACAGAATTGTGTGTATGTGGGTGTAGTGTAACTTGTATTTTGTACAAGGAGAGAAAGTGCGTCTGATTTAAATATAGTCGTAAAGATAGGCTGGAGTAGAGAAATTACTCTATCCAGAGACTGCTCTTTCTCTTACACTATCACCTCGTGAAAAAGAAAACTATTTCTTACACCTTACTCTCTCCTAGTTACCACTATCACCTCTGCTCGGACAGGACCATAAATATCTCAGATCTTTCTTATATAAAATTATGACACTGTATTTGTGACGGAATATTGGGTTGCTCTCTTTTCATCTCCGGCCGTATTCAGTTACATTTGTTGTGCGTACTGATTACGTAAAATTTCAACGGTCCGCACATGTTTATCTGCTATCAAGCAGATATTTGCTCTTATCAATTTTACACTCCCTTCAGTGATAATTCGTTTTGTCTGTTTACCTGACCATCCCCGCTGAGAGAGTAGACAGGTGATGCAATATTGACCGACAGTCATGTTGGTAAAATTCTCGTATACCAAACATTTGCGCTGATTTTGCTATCGTGATTCACTAATTACTGTCGTGCAGAGTCACAGCCTAGATTGGTACACGAGGGTCGGTGTTTGCACAAGGACGAGGCGATAATTATCAGTCGGACAAACCTGAGCGGAAATGTTGCAATAGTTACGGGCAGATGTAAGACGTTGTATGGTATTATTGACGAGAATAGGACGGAAATCTCACTTCCATATTTGGAAGACACGACTAATGCATTAACGCACAGAAATTTCATAGTGGAAATATTTTGAATTACCCCACCAAAACACACAAGTTTTGAAAATATTGGCTGGCAATCGAGATGTAGGAATAACAACATTTCGGATTGGGGCCTGGTCTAATAGTAAACACACGTGACAGGAACGAAAGGGGCAATATAACCTGACACTTTAGTTAGTTTAGAACACTGTGAAAATTCACCTCGCGCCAAGAAGACAACCAGGCCTTGCCAGAGTTAAGAATAGTACAGGGTGGTCATAAAGTCTTTCCCTGATTTCAAATTTTTACGAGATCCTCCAGATGTTAAAAGCATCAAAGCTTGGTATATAAAGTTTACGGACACTGGCAGCGTCGGTGACATGCCCAGATCAGGTAGGCCTCGTGTGAGTGAAGAAACTGTGGACGCAGTGCGCACGGCGTTTCAACGCAGTCCTCAGAAATCAACCTATCGTGCCTCAAGAGAATTTGCAATCCCTCGAATATTAGTGTTGAAAATCGCAAATGTTGAAATCTACAAATAGCATAAAAAACTGTTTTAGTTCTGGAATAATTTCCAAAAAACCAAGTGTCTCTGCACAGAATACTTTTTTTTTAATTTTTGAAATCAGGGAAAGACTTTATGACTACCCTGTACTTCTTCTTCTTCTTCTTGCGATCGCATCTTTGATGTTTACACCGTCAGATGAGGTCTTACAGCCCAGGAAAACGCTACCATTTTAACACGCAAAACCGGAATCTGAGGAAATTGTAACACAAAGTCAAAAGTGGGAACTTATTGCTAAAATAACAACACCCCAGACCACGGGTAAGGGGCACCGTCAAGCTGCCTTAAACTATCTCTCTAAGTCAGCAGTCGGTGTGCCTAAAGATTGGCGTAAGTTGTACATTTTAAATTCTATATTTTGCATTATTATCATGTGAACTAATATGTATATATTGACATGTGAATATTAATATGTGAAAATTGCTACTGGATGTCCAAGTCATATGAGGCTGGTAATCTCAGCATATAGAATGATGATTTCATGAACCACCACTGCCTGGGCTGGTGACTGCTTTATTGCGAGTTTCTTAGAGATAACCAAAAGCAGAGTTAGTCCCAAGTTCCATAGAGAGCAGGGAGTAAATGATGAAAGAAAGGATGTACATAATCTATATTATTAACATTTTCAACCAGTGTAGATGTAAATGTAAACACATTCAATCTAAATTGTTAACACTTTCTAACATGGTAGATATAAATGTAAACATATTCAATTTATACTATTAACTTTTTCAACCAATGTAGAGTTAAATATATATCTACTCAATTTAAATGTAAAGAAAGATTTTCGGTCACTGGGATTAAAATTAATTCTCAGAGAGGGTAAACGTTCTGAGGTAGATGGGGTGGTAACATTAAAAGAGGGGGAACACATAAGTATGTTTCGGGAAACTCAATACTCAAAGGGTATGTGTTTCTCTTCTTTTGCGACACTAGTTTGTGGTCCCAGTTGAAGGTACTATCTCTGGAACAAGTGAAGGTATAAGTGACCTGAAGTCGACGCTAGACACCATCATCAGACGGGTCTTAGAGACGCGGGACCAACTTCGTAGACACTACCTGGTGCTTCTTGGAACGTGCTGCGCCTTACAACATTGACCAGGGACGTGAGGGATCCAGTTCTCCATCTGCAAAAACCTAACATCAACAGGAGCAGAACAGACATTCTCACTGGCAGCTGAGTAGAAACATAAAAGCTGCCAAGAGAACTCTTACACAGATCTCCATAACATCATTGATGATGAGCATTTTTTGTTAAATAATTATTTATTCTTTAAAACTGTTAAAACATAATTGATTTGTATATAGACAAATCTAAAGTTGATTTAATCCTTTTGAATGTACTACATCCGTATGTCTCAGACAATTTCTTAAATACACGTAAACAGGGTTAAATAATAATAAGAGGAAATTCGCTGAATTAACTCAACTGGGGGCTTGAACGAGCTAACGAATTATAAGATAACCCTATTCTTCACAAAAGTTTACGGCAGATACTAGAGTTAACGTGCTCAGCCAAAGCAGCATTATTCTCGCTTTTCTGAATATCTTGTGAAACTCCCTGGAGATAGAAGCATCATTATCCTTCTATCTACAATTCTGCCAAGAGTAATCTTGTGCAAAGGTAGACACCTTTGAAGACCTACATCAGTTACTCTTGAGTTTTGGTCACTGTTGGACCACTACTCCAGAGCTAAGGGGAGACACTCGTGACAGTCATAGACCGGAAGGGAGGCATCAAAGAAGAGTTGGTTACCCGAAGAGCAGCAGCTGGGATACTTTTTCAGGCCACACATGGAGTATTCCTATGCAGGCGAACTTCTGTCTTTATCGACTGTTTGTGGTGCTCCTATTCTGGGGCCCTCCCAGTGTTAAATACCAAGACAGAGAGATTTGTCCGTTTCAGATTTTGCTCACACTGTCCGGCATTTCCTCAAACCTTCAGGTCGTGAGGTGTTTATGGTCCTGTAATGGGCACTAATCTATAAATGCCTTCGGGCAGAAGAGGAAAGGACGTCCCACGACACCTTCGGGTATAAGAGGCACTGTCCATTTGAGCTGGCCTTAATAACCAGACAGGATCGATGGTTTTATAGCGAGTAAATGCAATCTTGAGGGCAAGTTCGGGCACAACAGGCTAATCACGTGTTTGTCTCACAATTTGATTCCATGTTCACCCAAGAGCCTTGTGCCCTTGGTTCACCTCTACACTCTGTTTAAGGGTAGAAGAAGTTACGATTAAGAAAGAAAGAAGAAAGAAAATCGAGTATTCCTCAGCAAAAGAAGTTGGCAAGAAGATGATGATGGCTGTATACCGCTCCACTTATGTCCCAGTCTTGACGTATGGATGCGAGTCATGGGCAATGACTACAGCCCACAAAAGCCAAAACCAAACATCGGAAATGAGGTATCTGAGGAAGGTGATTGAAGTAACAAGAAGAGACATGGTCCGCAACCAGACGATACGTGAAGGCCTAAAACGCCAACCTCTGCAGACCCAAGTAGAACAGTTCTAAATAAGATGGGAAACTAAGAGCCAAGGATCTAGACTTCCAGGACGACCCAGAGTCCGCTGGAAGGACAACATTAGACAAACTTTGAAGGACCGAGGACTAGAATGGAACCAGGCCAGCAGGAAGACAGCCAATGGGATATTATGGCGCTCTCTCTTCCAAACCTCTACACTTCACGGTAGAAGAGGAACGACTAAGTAAGTAAGTAAGGTAATCGTTTGTTGATGCAACTGTTTACTTACTCTCGGCAAATATTCGTATGTAGATTTTGTGAACTTTATGTACCTTACATGAACAAGGAGTAACATCAATTTTTTTTTTCCTAAGGCTGCCAGATAGAATTTCGTGAACAGCATAGATTCCATGGCCTTGACATCTTGTGCTCAGTAGGCGATCTCAAATCCACCAGCTTTTCTAACCTGGATAGTCTTCTTATCTTCAAGTTAGTTGCAGGCACGCGTAAGATTTTAGCGTCTGTTTCTGCACACTATGGACAGAACGATCCTGTATCTCATTTAGCGCACGCCGAGGTTACAGGTCATCTATCCAATGACGACCTCCTTCAGCGATACTTAAGAATTGTGTGGACATACTCGGAGACAGATCTGGATGGGGAATACATCTGCGATCTTAATGGCGTAGACACTAATTATATTCCTTTAACCGTGACCCAGCACCTGACGGTACGGGTAAAAAACATATGTCCTTGTTTTGCAGCCATTCCAGAGATTATTCAAGTTGGACTGACTAGAGAATTGGAACTCATGTGTTCTTTGCCCGATCCCCCAGCCATCAACATTTCCAAGCTGGCATCTCTGGAAATTATCAATGTCAACGAAGGCATAAAACAAGTATTAGCTGAGATCAATTCCATGTCAGGTACTGCCGTCGTGCAAGGATCTAGTGCGAGTTCTGTAAATGGTTCAATAAATGGTAAAAATACATTCCTGAAAGTGGTTTGGGAATATCCTACTGCTAATATGGCTTCTGAATATACCTGTGAGGGCTCTGGTGTTGATATCTTTGGGGATCCTATCTTTTTCAGGAGGCAAATCAACGTAACTTTGGACGAACCTGACCCTCATGAACTTGTTCAGCGCTTGTTTGAGATGTACAATGAACAGAAAGAATACTTCCGCTGTCAAGAACAAATTGAAAAACTCACTAACACCTTCAAGCCGGAGTTAAGCTCACAAACACCGACAGATATTCCAAACCCAACTACAAGCTCACGTCCGAAAAGTTGTGAAGAACTTCCTACACAGAAAGGTCTACATGTAATTACTATTGACCCCGAAGACGGACTAGGTCCTATTACCGTTTTATGTCATGTCTTTGGACCAAATGACAAATGGACTGTTTTTCAGAGACGCTTTAACGGGAGCGTTGATTTTTATCGCAATTTCAACGAATACAGAAACGGGTTTGGTTCCGTCTACGGCGAGTTTTGGTTAGGTCTTGAGAATACGCGTCGTCTGCTACTTCGAAATGGAAATAAGAACCAACTTAGAATCGACTTAAAAGAGTTGATCAGCCATATACCTCACTCTATAAATTACTCATCTTTCTCCCTAGGACCCGGTGACGGATACACACTAAACATCTTTGGCGGAGCTGACGATGGAGGCTATGGAATGTCTTCAGACGTAGGGCAGAATTTTTCTACGTATGACCGCGGATACACCATGATAGCAGACGCTAGCAATAGGGCTGCCGGCTGGTGGTTTCCGCTGAGTGGTGGATATGTGAATCTTAATGGAAAATGGGGAATAATTAACGAACTAAAGTCAATGTCCTGGTACGAATTTCATATGAGCTGGGCTTATCCAATGGGAGAAACAGAAATGCTATTTCGAGGGAATTAAAGCTTTTTGTTTTAATTGTATACTTTCATTACTTGCCCTGTTCTTAATTTGATTTGTTGCTTCCTCATTCTTTGGCTGGTCCATCTTCTTTATCATTTCTTTATATCACAAAGCATCTTCATTCATTTTCCTTTGTATTCTTTACGGAGCATGACATCACCACATCAGCTACTCCACTTGCACCAGGCAATCACATGCTCATGCAGCTGTGGTTTCTGAGACAATTTGTTTTGTTTGATAAAGGTGCCACCCCCAGTAGCCTTGAACTACATATAATGCAGCATTCTTAAAAGGTAGGGGTAGTCCCATGACATATACTGCCGTAGGGGAGTCAAGTGTTTGAACGTTCAAGTATACTAGATCCAGCTTCGAGAGGTCGCGTGACCAGCTCTATTTCTTGTTGCTTTTTCCTTCCGTAACCCATGAGCAGAGTCAAGTACCTATTTTCAGCTGAGTACACAGAAGCGTGATGTCACCAAGTTTCAAAACTGATACCTTTGGCGTGAGAGACCAGCGCTCTAACCACTGTGTCAATCGGACACCCGGTACTGACATTACAGCTGTCTTTTCAAACGCTGTTTAATTCATTATTTTCATGAGATAAAGAATGGTAGAGACGGTGTCAGAAAGTATGACATAATAAACGGACAAATACAGTGTCCGAAATGCTTGAAAACTAAACGCACTACGAGTGACGAATTTTTTATTTTAAAAACAAATATATATATATATATATATATATATATATATATATATATATATATATATAGATATATATAGATATATATATAGATATATATATATATATATATATATATATATATATATATGTCACGAAGTGGATTTAAGACTACAGGCTGCCTACATATAGTGACAGGACACTAGTGAGAAGAAAGTCTAAGAAGATAGATTTTAGAAGAAAATGACAGTGGCTGTGGAAGATGAGGCTATTGGATTCAAGGGGCGAGAACCTAGATTGACTCTCCCTTGCAACTTGCGACGTATTGTGTTGCTATAACCTCAACACCTCTAACTACCAAGACGGGATAAGGTTTAACTAAATACCACAGGCACCACTATACAGACAACATATAGGTAACGTATAGTTTAAAGTAAGTGACTGATCAAGACTAAAGTTTAAATAGTTTTATTTACACAACAAAATTCCGATGAAAGAACATAACAATCAATTACAGTGATTACGTAAGGTAACCCCACAATGTCGCCCTCCCCTCCACCTGTAAGGTCGAAAGGTAAGAAATACAACAACCTGTTAAGTGGTATCTCTAACATCAGATCCACCTTACTCCTAATCAACCTGATATTCTGTAACCACAGTCTAAATCCTACTGTCTGTCTGTCTGCAGACGTCACTAAACTTGAAGGGCCTATACAGCTTCTCCGCGTTAGACAAATTACCCTTCACTAGCTAACACTATGTCCACCGGAAAAAAAACTGGTGTTATCACCTCCTACACAAACTAACCGACGAATTGCTGAATTCTATCTATGCTCAGTGTCTGCAAGACACTCCTGGTTACTACTAAGAGTCTCCTCCACTACTCTCCTTCTCTCTCTCACGTGCAGTTAATAGGTATTTTGACCCTCTTTCCTCTAACCGCCTGTTCTAGCTGATGACTTGGGTTGGTAGACTGGATACGTGACTTGCACTATCTCTGCTTCACAAAAATGACGAATCTTAATTCGTATGCCCGGTTACCCCTCTTTTGGTTTAGGGCCGTCGGTTTTATTATGACCGAATTTCACGACACCTCTAGGCCCTGTGCCTAGGTTCAGTGTGTGCGTCTATGAGTGTAGCGCTCAGGATTTGTTAAGAAATCCGTTCTTTCTGAAGAAGGCTTCGCTTCCAGCGACCTGTTCTTTCTCTCTCTGGTGCAAAACCGAATTTGCGCTTGTGATTACCGCGTCACCACTCCTCTTTCTCTTCTGGCTCTGCCTAGACTCTACTTCTCCTGAGAAGGCCGACGACTTATGGCAAGCTGTAGGACAAACTGAAGCCCCTTGCTGCCAACCGTGAAAATATTTGCTGGGGAACAAACAATAACAACAGATATACCACAAATCAAATTTACATCTCTTTAACACTTTTTTGCTGTCTCTTCGCCAACGCACAACAACTGCACAGAAATTAGCAGCAGCTTTGGAGGAAAATATTCTAGCTTTTCATAAATTTATCATTGAAGCATCAGTTTTTGTACTGTGATAGGGCAGTAATAACACCTTCAATTTCATATTTATGTATTTAATACCCGAAGTAGATAGATGTGTTTTGCCCAGTATAAGTTTGACCAGAACACCGGTAAACAGTCCTCAGTCCGGCTATGCGTGTGTTACTTTCGTGAAGCAACTACTGCGCGCATGCACAGCGTGTTTGTTTCATATTAATTTACTGTTTACAGGCCTCGGGTTTCCCTCCCTTAAGTGTAATAAATGTTTATAAAAAGAGGGCGCAGGCCAGCGAAAAATTCCTTTTTACAAGACCACCCAAGAGAGAACAAGCGACGAGAAACGCGCGGCCGTTAGAAGGTTTAACAAAGAAATGAACACGTGAGTTTGATTTTAAAGCAGATTAGCAATAGCGTTCGGTAGCTTTAGAATTATTTTCAGCGTGACTCGGTTCTAATGTTTGAGAAAACAGATTGATGTGTTTCCAAAGGAGATTTCTTATAGGACATTATAATTAGTTTTAAGTTTATAGATGAGTGAAAAGAATGTGTGAGTAGGTTTTATTAGTCGTGTTAAATTCAGATCACGGCTGTAAGGATGTAGTAGAAACCTATTTCATTCATGAGACCGGGCAGAAAAGCGAATATAGTAGAAACCTATTTCATACATGGAACTGGACAGAGATGATATCAGGGACTGAAATGTAGATAATATTAACTGTTGGCAAGATGGCAGCCGGGTGCCACGTGTTGATGACTGTGCATAAAGATGGCGCATGTGAGCCGACATTAACATTCTTAATTACCACGTGCTATAGGCCTAATGATGTTAAGCTATTTATTTTTTTGAGAGCGCAGTGGGCTTATTACGTATAACGTTTGTTAGCTTTGTTAGTTCAAGAGTAATTTTATTTTGTTCTTTGATGTGAAGGTAATTTAGTTAGCGTATTTCAAGGGATATTGATTATAATTCTACTGTTTATTTTTAGTGGGTTGCGTGGAGAATAATTATTTAGATTTCTGGTGAGGTAATGCCACTACTTTGTACGTAAGGCACTTTGAGACATAAGCGTTTCTCTGTTTGCTCCTTCCTGAGCATGGAGACACCAGTGCGACTGGGTCCCAACAGAAGCCTGCACGAAACATTTATGTGCTGTGGCAGTGGTTTGTTTTTGTAACAATGTGTTTCGTATGATGAGATTCTCAGTCTCATCAGTCGGCATATACGACATGCTTCAGAGTGCAGGTACGAATACTGATATGGATCAGTTGCGAGGTGGTAGTTTATGCTCATTAATGAGAGTATTCGTCGTACATAACGTTGATTAATATTCTATGTCCATTTTATTATCATTTAATTATTGTTATGTGTAGGGTAGTTTATGAGAGCACGTAGCTTTACTTGGGAACTAATTATGTCTCTTCTCGCTCCTTATGGAGCAAAGGGCCACCAATGGGGCTGGCCTCCTTATGGAGCATGGGCCACCAGTGTGGCTGGCATCCTGATGGATCATGGGGTCACTAATGGGGCTGGCCTCCGCGTGGAGACCGCACAAAGCATTCAGATGTTCTTGCAGTAGTGGTTTCGGTAGCAATCTGTGTTACATGGTGAGATTGCCAGCCTCATGCACAAAACCATACAAGTCTCACTAGACGACATGCGTGGACTGAATGTGTGTGCATGACAGGTGAATGTTTCAGGGGGCGTGGAAGAAGGACTGTTTGGCAGGTGAGAGCACGGTGTTTCTCATTAATTATTATGATTTTAACTAGTCAGTGCTTTGTTTGCGTTTCAGATTAGCAATTGAGCACTGGCTGGGTGTTTTGTTTGTTTGGTGTTTGTTTAGCATTCGTTTATTTGCTTGTTGCCACTGAGAGGGTTATATGAATAAATACAGCCACTGCCTTAGAATCAAGAGTTTTATTGTTGTTCGGGGCGGGTGCGAGTGTGCAAGAAAGTGATCACATATCACAACAGCATCATCATGTCTCGCCCACCCTATCACAGTACTTCGACTTATAATCCGGTCATTCGTTTTGGACTCTTTTTTGGCTCAAAAGTCTGCAGGTCGACTTATAGTCGGTTCGACCTATACTCGAGTATATACGGTAATCAGTTCCGGCCAGACGTCATCTCACAATAAACAGGAATGAGAAATGAGAGTGCAACCTTGGAGAAGAGATTATCAGACTTAATAATTAGGGCAGGTCGTATGACATAATGTTTCTGCTAAATTTAACACTCGGTTGCAATATCGTACATGGTCATGTGGTAATTTTTATGGTAATGGGTAGGGAAAGAGTTTGCTAAAATCAGACGCCTTACTTGTGGTTGGTTTAGAGTTACAAAAAAAAAACGCTAAACATAATTGTCATTAGGTTTCACCCAAGAGAACCTTAGGAGGTTACATTTTGTGGGTGCTGAATTTTAACTTTAAAACATTTATGTCTTCGTCAGGAGATCACGGACAGCCAGAATAGGAGTAGTAATAAGGATTCCATTATAGGACCGCCGAAGTGATTAGGAGTATCTTTTAGAATATAAAAAAGTGTAAAACTTCATTTATAATACTGAGACCCACAAGTCTAAAGAACTTTCGTCAAATGTAAATAGTTAAGGGAATATGTTTATTAAAAACCTTAACTAACTGAGGGACGACTTCATCGTAAACAGTCGCACGAAATACTACGGTAGTTATGTGCATCAAAAAGTCTGGATATATTATTATCTCTATCAGGGAAAGTTGTAAAATGTGCATTTTATTATTTTATATTTTTATTTAACATGTATGAATTGCATATCGATGTAGAGTTGCGTATGGGGCTGGCAAACTCATCATATAAATAATGCTCCACAGGGAGCAGAAAGTGGACAATGATGGCATCATGGTGTGTGTGTATAAATATATACATTTTGTGTCAACAATTTTTTGTCAGATTTGTGTTATATATATATATATATATGAGTGAGATGAGTATCTAGGTATGATGTAGGCAGATTGGTATGTGATGTCATAGCGTCAAGATGTGTGCCTAAAATGGCTTGTGTATCAGCCAGTAGGTGGGATTGTGTGTTCAATAAATATTTCTGAGGATAAAAGGGTAAGCTATATGCTTAAATGAAAGGCATGAGAAAATGCCAGGATTATAATTAAATTCGATACGGGACTATAACTCCCAAGACATAGAAGTACGTTAAACTAGAATTATATGAACAGTGTTATACCGGGAGGTCTCATTCCCCGAAGTTTATGGAGTGGAAATTATGATGTATGAATATTAAAGATACCGAGACGCTCAAATCCCCCGATGTTGTTGGAAATATAATTGAACAGTTGTTATCCCGGGTTTTACCGCAGATATATCGATGATGGCATAGGTCTCACAGATATGTCCGAGACTGATTTATCCCGCTTCATCGACTTTGTCAACCACTTCCACCCCACTATCAAGTTCACCTCCCTCATCTCCACAGTATCTGTCAACTTTCTTGACATTACTATTACTATCACACCCTCCGGCCTCAATACCTCAGTATACTACAAGCCGACAGATGCCCATAGCTACCTTCTGTATACCTCTTCTCATCCTCGGGCTTGTCGTGACTCCCTTCCATTTTCACAACTTCTCCGCCTCCGTCGTTTGTGCCAAGACGATGATGACTTCCACTTCAGAGCCAATGAGATGTTGGATTTCTTCCGTAGCAGACTTTATCCCGAACATGTTCTCACCTCTGCCTTCCAACGTGTTCTCCCCATCTCTCGTCAGGAGGCCCTCAAACCTCACTATAAATCCACTTAGGATAGAGTCAAATTAATCTTGACCTATCACCCACACAGTACTGCAGTAAAACAGATCCTTTTCCGCCACCTACCTATCCTTCAAGCAGAGTCTGTGACCCAAGAAGTATTCGGTGAAGCACCTTTGGTAGCATATAGACGCGACAAGAACCTGAAGGACCTTCTTGTTCACAGCCGTCTCCCAAAGGAGAATGCCACTCACTTTGGCACATTACCCTGTGGTCGGACACGATGCAACACGTGCAAGTATGTCATCTCAACCCACAAGGTGTCTTTTCCTGAGGCTACATACACCATCACCAGTAGCTTCACATGTGAGTCGCGTAACGTCATTTATACGATCATATGTAAACGTTGCTGCAAAACCTATATTGGCCAAACAGGCAAACGACTTGGGGACAGGTTCAGCCAGCACTTGAATGACATCTCTCAGCACAAATCCACACCAGTTGCCATACACTTCAATGGCCCTGACCACCAGGGTCCCATCGACATCCAGGTCACGGCGATCAGATCCTGCTCCTCTGATACTGCTAGCCGATTAATATTAGACAAACATAAAGGTATGTTTTCAGGCACTCGTAAGAAATAAAGAAGTAGAACACTTGGACAACATAAAAACAACAGACGTGAGTGGCTTACCCAGGGTTCGAACCCCGTACCTTCCGTACGACAACTCCGCCTAGCTATCAAGCGAATCACACTGACCCCACGGCCAGCTAGGCATCCCCAAAAAAAAGATGCTTTGCTGGCTATTTATCAGTACGAAACACACAAGATAACACCGGAAGTATACAGTGGGCAACTCAGCCCTTAAATGACGCAATCACTTCTGTTGTTCTCCTATTAACAGTATGTGTCAGTCCAAACAAGACAAAGACCTTGATACTGGGTCCAGTAAATAGTAGAAGACTTAAGGACATTAGAATAGAACAGAGGGTAGGTTTCTGGTATTGTATAAACATAAATAACACATAAGGAAGGGAAACCCGAGGCCTGTAAACAGTAAATTAATATTAGACAAACATAAAGGTATGTTTTCAGGCACTCGAACCCTGGGTAAGCCACTCACGTCTGTTGTTTTTCTGTTGTCCAAGTGTTCTACTTCTTTATTTCTTACGAGTGCCTGAAAACATACCTTTATGTTTGTCTAATATTAATTTACTGTTTACAGGCCTCGGGTTTCCCTTCCTTATGTGTTATTTATGTTTATACTGCTAGCCGAGAACAGCTTGAGAACCGTCTTATCCACCGCATGGGGTGTCTAAAACCAGCTGGGCTCAACACTCTACACACCTTTGTCTGAGGTCACTCTTTCCTCGCCTGTTCTACTTTGACTCTTTCCACTCTTATCCCATTTTTCTATTTTCTGCCGCCCTCTAATTATACGCATGAATACATAATACACTGTTTTTAATGTCTAGATTTTTTATTCTATTTTTTATTTACTTATCTTCGACTCATTCTGTTCCCTTCTATTTCCAGTCCCAACTTCTATTAAGTTTGGGTAGTTTATTGCTTAGTTTTGTTTTTTAGTTTCTAAGTATGTTATTGTGTACATCCGGTGGTGGCAGTCATTTCCCTTTCCTGGCACGCGCCCATAAGCGTTAGGACTTTACCGCCTTCAGGGAAGTACCTATTTTTTAATTTTTATATTTTTTTATATATCTTTTTGGGTTCTCATGTGTCCTATCTAACCTTCACTTTCTTTCCTTTCCCCGACGAAGGCCTTGTGGCCGTAACGTTGGCTATTTTCTCATTCTTTTGTCCCCGTAAGACGAATCACCTTTTTTCGATTTTTTTTTTCACACCCATCCATTGTTATTCCGGGAGGTATCATTCCCCGAAGATATAGGAATAAAATTAGTAGAATTGTTATACCGGGAAGCGACATACCCCGAAGCTTATGGATTGATGTGGATTTGATTTGTGGATAATTGAAATACTGGGACGCTAAATACCCCGCTGGAAATAGTGATTAATAAATGAGATTATCAAGATATGTGGAAGGGAGAAGTCGAGTGACATGTTTAGAAAATCGAATCAGATTTAAGTAAGACTGTAAAACAGAGAGGGAGCATACATGCCATGTTCGTAATTTTGACCTTGTTAGTGTGTACTTACTCGTTATTAAACTGTTGCCAAATCGTCCAAGCCCAGTAGTTTATTCAATCTCTCAAGGTTAATTTACACCGTTATTAACTTTATGCAGTGCTTGAGATGTTGATATGGAAAGGTGTGTACAAGAAGGGTGGTTGCCAGAATATTCAACAAATTAAATCAAAGCAAGATGAATGAATTCTCACTTCTTCAATAACACAAATAGACCCTAGACAACAAAAGAATTCGGGCAATTTCTCCATCCCTTAACAGAGGAGGAATAACTGGGGGCTCAGTCCTGTCAAATAACTGGGAGCTGTCGTCCTATAACTGAAATAACTGGTTACGTCCTGTCAAATAAATGTAATCCGTCCGATAACTGGCAGGTTGGTCTACTTAGAACATCAAGAAACTAATTTTCTTCATATTACGAATCTGAAATCAACTGAAGCTGGACTACTGCACTGAACTTTTACGCAGAACTTTTATCATTTGAAAAACTATACGAGTATAAAGTGTCGATAAAAACTGTACATTCACTGAATTTCTCAATGGAGGATGACATGTAACGGCTGCTCCTTGTAGATGCATCAAAGATCGTTGACCTGACCTTGAGGACTGTCAAGATTCAACACTGCGATATCAAATTTATTCGGTTCGAACTTTACATCTCTACATTCAAGATTGTAAATACTGGCAAAGCACGCAATTTTCGATGTTGAACGATAAAGGACAATCTGGCAAATTTTACTCGATGACGTCATCAAAGCCGGAAAACTTGCAAACGACCATTTGCTGAAATGGTAGTCAAGAGGGTTTTCGTCCATTTATGAATTCCTGAAGTCGAGGTGTGGCACAAACACACTGATTCCTTATCTGTAGAGGTTCTGAGTTCAACAAGAAAGATAAGTAGAGTTATGATTTGTCTAATGCGTGACAGTATTTGACCATTTCAGAGACTTTTGCCAGTCAACATCCAGTCCTACTTGTTATTTCATCTGCATGTTTATATGTATAAAGTAAATGCTCGCTATTTGTAGATTTTCTTCGGAAAGTTTGCAAATGACGATGTCCTATTAGGTTATTGTTGGTTGTCCAGTCAAAGAAAATAGCAGTGGAATTTTAGTCTTTTTGACTGCATAACAGACATCAGTATTTGTATAGATTGTTCCGTCCAGTCTACGTTATATATTTTTTCATTCACTAATTTACGTAAGTGGGTCACGTATCTGTACAGCTGTTTTACTATCACTCTTGTCTCATTGTGAAATTTGACGATTTGCTGTTTTTGTTCGTGCTTCTCTGTCTTGTTTATTTTACAATTAATTATTCAAATTTGTAGTTGCTTGTCAACATGTATTTGTTTCTTTTATTCCCGTTATATTTGTCGAGTAGCGTGCTGTAATTCGACATGTCACTTTATTATCATCATCATTGACTTGTTCCATTCTTTTTCACTGTGCTCGTCTCTCATTCTTGGTATGTTCATTCCTTCATAAGGTATAAATTCAGTCAACGCCATAATCTATTGTACTTAATTAAGTGATATTAAGGGGAGATTTGACACTTGGTGATTCGAATTAGAACACAAGATGTCGTCATTATCAGAATTTATTGAGTTGTGTTTGCGTTTAAGCAAATCTGGAGTTGAGTTGGAATCATATGCTGACAAAAACTATCATGACTATGTGGAACGTATAGAACGTAAGGAGCAACGAGATTTAAAGAAGCAGAGCTTGATCAAGCAAGGGAACTTGAAGAGAAGAAATTGGTTCACGAAAGGGAACTTGAAGAGAAGAAATTAGTTCAACAAGAATTGGTTCGAAGAGATCAAGAAGCATCTAGAGAACTAGAACGAGAGAAAATGGAACTACGTAGGTTGGAACTTCCTCAGTTGGATCAAGCACACAGAAATACTATAGAACTTCAGTCATTGAAATTACAGGCTGATAAAGAAAAAGAGATTGAGATTGCAAAGATTAATGCCCAACATACTGGTGCTAGACCACAAGGTTCTCAGGGTAATAATTTTAATTATCCAAAAATTAAATTACCAAATTTTGATGATAAACGGGACTTCATGGACTCGTTTATTATGAGGTTTAAAATAAGGGCTATGGATTTGAAGATCCCAAAAGTTAGGTGGCCGATTATCTTTTCTGACTACCTCACAGGGGAAGCAATGCGTTGTTTCATGTCAATTGATGAAACAAGTCGATCTGATTTCGATGTTGTTGCCAATACTTTGATGGCAAAATTTCAGCTCACTGAGGAGGGTTTTTGATCCAGATTTCACTCTGCAGTTCCGTCCAAGAATGCAGATTTTGGAGAGTTCATCTCTTCTGTTAAATTGTACTTGGGTCGCTGGATAGATTTATCGGGTATCAATAAATCTTTTGATGAATTATTTGACCTAATGCTAAGGGATAAAGTTTTATCTACCTGTGGCGCAGATTTTGTTAGTTTTTTGCAGGAGAGAAAGCCAAAATCTATCAATGAATGTCAAGAATTGAGGAGAAACTACATGTCTGCACATCCAAACACGGAAATTCGTAAGGTTTCCTTTGATAATGCATTACCTGTATGTGTTTCGTACCACGACGGAGGAGTAGGTGACCACCGTTCTCGCCCAAGGAGTACAGAGGGCAGATATAGGAGTGATTATCAATCTTCCTTTCGAGGACGGTACAATTTTCCTCGTCGTCAGTCACCATCTCACTTCGGTGGGTATAGATATTCTAATTACTCTAACCGAGGTCGTGGACAACCCTACGGTAATAGCAGTGATGATTTACATCACAGATATGATAGAAGAACTTCAGGTGAACGCTCCATCGGAAATGGTAGGTGTCATTTAAGTGAAGTAAACAATAAGCACGGCAAACAATGCAATCACAAACCTGATCACAAAAATGATTGTAAACTGGCAAAAGGGAAAGCAGACCATGCTAACGTCTGTACCCCACTTTGTGGTCACGATAGCCATATTGAACAGGCTAATGCATGCATTGTACGCTTAAGCAAAGACAACAATTGCACTGAGTGTAATACACTTTATGAGCCAGGTGCTAAAACTAGACTTTTGTGTGGCCATATTTTACCAGCGATGTCTGTCTGCGATTTTATTGGTCGCCTTACATTATACAAAGGTTTTATAGGTGACAGACCAGCCACCATTCTTCGTGACACGGGATGTACGATTGTCGGGATACGAAAATCGTTGCTAGATAAATCATCATTTACAGGAAAGTCACTGAAATGCGTTACTTTTGGAGGTAACATTGAATGGTTTCCCATGGCAAAGGTGGAGATCGACACACCTTTTTATTCAGGGACTGTACTCGTGTGTGGCTTGGAGAACCCTATAAGTGACGTGATACTAGGTAACATTCCAGGTGTAAAAGACTGTTCACCTGAGGAAATTGCAGAGTGGGTCAGCAAGCACCCATTGATGGCGAATGCGGTCACTACAAGAGCTCAGCATGAAGCAAGCATTTTGACCGATGCATCTCCATCTGTCATGGAGGAGACGCCACTGAGAAATGCTCAAAACATTTCTCCGACTATCTTTACACAAAAACAAAAGGAGGATGAATCTTTAAAGAAATTATTCACTTTAGCTGAAACAAAACAAATTAAGATCACAAAGAGCTCATCATATTGGTTTGAGTTTTGTAACAGATGTTTTAAGAAAGGAGTGGATCATGTAAAGAAACAGATTGTGATACCAAAAAGTTTTAGACCTTTAGTCTTAAATACAGGTCATGATGTACCTATGGCAGGACACCTGGGTTGTAATCGGACTTTGTTTCGAATTACTACAAATTTTTATTGGCCTGGCATCAACACAGATGTAAAAAGATATTGTAGATCTTGTCATACGTGTCAAAAAGTCGCACGCAGGGGTAAGAATCAGACTGCACCCTTGCAAGTCACAGATGTGCCTGTGCGCGCATTTAAGAAACTAGCTATAGACATCATCGGTCCATTGTCTGTAATGTCGGATCGAGGTTTTCAATATATTTTAACGTGCATAGGCCATACCGTTAAAAAATATTAATACCATATCAGTTGCGGAAGCTTTGAACTTGATTTTTACAAGGATAGGTTTTCCTGAGGAAATACTGTCGGATAGAGGGACACAATTTAAGTCGGAACTTATGAGCGCGATAGAAAGCTTATATTGCATAAAACATTCATTCACAAGTCCGTATAGACCAAGTGCAAATGGGGTTTGAGAAAGATTTAACGGCTCTCTTAAGTTAATGCTTGGGAAGGTTACTGATGCACACCCTCGGGATTGGGATAAGATTCTCCCATCGGTTCTCTTTGCTTACAGAGAGATCCCTCAGGAGAGTACTGGATTCGCTCCCTTTGAACTCGTGTATGGCGCGAATCCGAGAGGCCCGTTGTATCTATTGAAGGATTTAATCCTTGGTACTTCTCAGGATGACGCAACTCGCAGTAGTTACGAGTTCGTTGTTGATTTGCGACAAAGGTTAGTGGATGCATGTCAGATCGCATCACAGAGTATTCAAACGGCAACTCAAAGATCGTGGTTGCTACATAACCAATCTCGTACCTTAAGATCATTTATCCCAAGGGATAAATAAGTTGTTAATTTCATGGCAGGGGCCATACAAAGTAGTGAAAAAGATCACAGATGTTAATTACTCAATTGATATTAAAGGGAAAATTAAAACGTATCATCTAATTATGTTAAAATTATACACGCCAAGACCATCTGAATTGGTAGATGTCTTGGATGAGGTTCATCGATCCTCGTGCGCTGTTGTTCAATCTGAGGATGCTACATCTGATATTCCGTTGGAATTTACTTTACCTTCTATTTCTGCTCATGAAACGTGGCAGGATGTTTCTATTTCTTCATCACTTTCGCATTCTGAACAAATTCAGATCCGTGATGTTTTACGTTCTTTCTCTGACGTATTTTCAGAACATCCAGGTCATACTGACTTAATATCTCACGAGATCGTGATCACTGATTCTACTCCGATTAAAATCAGACCATATCCTATTCCTCTTCACTACAGAGATAAGGTTGATAAAGAAATCTCAGATATGCTTAAAATGGGTATCATTTCACACTCTTCATCTTCGTATTCTTCTCCAATGGTATTGGTGAAGAAACCAAATGGATCTTTACGCATCTGTATTGATTTTCGGAAACTAAATCAAGTTACAGTCACAGATGCTGAGCCAATTCCAATCTTGGAAGATCTTCTTCCACAGCTGGCTAACGCTACATTCTTTACTAAACTAGATTTGACAAAAGGATACTGGCAAATTCCGTTGTCTGAAAATTCTAGACATTTGACAGCATTTTCCACACCAAGAGGTTTATTGGAATGGAATTATATGTGTTTCGGGTTGGTGAATGCACCTGCGACGTTTGTTCGCATGATGCGCCGTTTAGTTGGCGATAGACCCGATATCATCACATATATAGATGACATTTGTTTATTCCATAACACATGGGAAGAACATATTGTACGTTTCATTTCTTTGCTAGAACAGCTTAGAAAGCATCATTTGACAGTTAGACCTTCGAAAGTACAGATAGGTTTTCAGGAAATATCTTTCCTTGGTCATAAAATCAGTGACGGTGTACTCTCCATAGAAAAAAAAGCGAGTTGCGTGATACTGTGGTTTCCGGTGCGCCTTCTGGCCCAGTATCTACGACTTTAGCACCTGTTCAACGGGAGAGTGGGCTCATCCCTAATCTGTTTATGTTCCCAGTAGTAGACTATTCGCAAGCAGCCTGGGGGTGTCACTGCTCTGCGCGGACCTTGTTTACCGAGGCGACGTCCGAGCTCGTATGGTGAAAATATGGTTGCATTATCTTCAAAAATAGACCTGTCTTTCCCGTGGCTTTTCTGCCATCCTGCAACTTTGAGTTAGGGAGTTCTGAGCTCCAGTCTCTTTCCCAAGCATTTTATCCTGGCCTGGCACGCATACAGAGGACCCCACTTCTGGTTCTAAGTTAGCAGTTGGGGATAGATGGGGTGGCACACTGTGCATTCCCCGTCATCCAGGGGGGGCTCTCCATCTATGCAGAGCTTGCACAATGCTGTACTCTGTTTCTGGGCTCTCCCAAGAAATCCTCACGTCCTGCACAGAGCCACTTCCAGATACCTACCACCTGCCATCCCTCCACTGTAGAATCTCCTGCATGCGGCCATCCAGTAAAGAGCCAGTATTAAGTCTGGTGCCCATGTGATCCCCCCAAGCCTAGTGTGAAATGCTGGTTCTCAACATGCTGCAACACAGGGGGGATTGTGATGCTCAGCCATCTCTCTCAACTCTGCACCGATAAGTGACATCGGGGACTTAACTGTGCCTCAGTACTGGGAGGCTCCGTTTCCGGGTACACCACACACAGCCAATTTAGGAACGGTCGTCGTGGGCGTGTCTTCAGTAGGGAAGTTGTGGAGTCTTCCTGTCCACGTTCTTGCACATCCTAACACTGCCCGCAAGACATCGGAGGTTTGGAGAGTGGCCTTCTCTGCTTTTTTGAGTCGGGGTGGGCTCCCCGAGCAAGTCTTGATGGGGATCGGGATGTGTCCACGCGCCAGTGGGCCCAGCATCGGCCGCATCTGATGGAGGACTTGCTCTGCCAGGTTTGAGTTAGTAAATTCCAACTTTGTCATCTTCATGGCATTGTGATGCTGGGGTGCCTGTGGATTTCCTACCACCCCGGGTAGAAGCCAGAAGTGTACTGTGTCAGCTCTGGGGGAGATAAAGGGGGTGATAAAATCAGTAATCATCGGCTTTATCCTTCGGATAGTCTGGTGAATAAAATCCTGAACATTCAGATACCGAAAAATAAAAAAGAGGTCCGTAGTCTGTTAGGGCTCATTAACTATTATCATAAATTTATTCCGGACTTTTCGTCTATCTCTGGTCCTCTTTCGGCGTTGACGCGCAAAGGCGCTCCTCTTAAAGTAATGTGGTCAAAGACTTGTCAGTTAGCATTGGATAAGATTAAAATACTATTCTCGAATCATCCTATTTTGATTCTACCAGATATCCATGAACCATTCTATATTCGCACAGACGCTTCTCAGATGGGAATCGGTGGCAGTTTGATGCAACTTGTCAACGACGTACTCCATCCTTGCTTCTTTGTGAGCCGGAAGTTGCCTGATGCAGAAAAGAAATATTCCGCGGGAGAAAGAGAGCTCCTTGCTCTTGTCTGGACTATATCAAAACTTTCTCGCTACTTGCTCAGACGAAAATTTTACGTTGAAGTCGATCATCATCCTTTGACGTCAATGAAACCGAAAGCGTTTAAGAACTCAAGAGTCTACAGATGGTTTCTGCTACTGCAACAGTTTTCTTTTGAAATCAAGCATATACGCGGTGAGGACAATTGGTTAGCTGACTTGTTGTCGCGATTTGCAACTCACCAGGACTGATATATTTCACATGGAACTTTGCATCCAGGTTTATGGTTCCAGTTTGTTTGGACATCATATTGTGTCTTCTGACTTGATATTTCGTCCGTATATATGGACTCAAATTTTATTGCAATTTTGTTTATTTAATAATTGCTCTTCACAATTTTATATGTCTGAATGCCTGATACTTCTCATTAGATTGCTTGTCTGTAAGGTGTATCCGTACGTAAGAATGCTTAAGGTTATACCCTGCAGGATCTTGCGCGTTTCCTGAAGTAAACGCTCGGAAGCGTGAGGGGTAATGTTGAGGCTGCTTCATGGTGCGATTTTTATCAGGGCAACTTATTATTAGTGCCAGGGTTTTGTCACACCATGTCGTACCTCAACTGAACGCAAGAAATACATGAAAGCGGTCGCTGTGAGATGAGTATCTAGGTATGATGTAGGCAGATTGGTATGTGATGTCATAGCGTCAAGATGTGTGCCTAAAATGGCTTGTGTATCAGCCAGTAGGTGGGATTGTGTGTTCAATAAATATTTCTGAGGATAAAAGGGTAAGCTATATGCTTAAATGAAAGGCATGAGAAAATGCCAGGATTATAATTAAATTCGATACGGGACTATAACTCCCAAGACATAGAAGTACGTTAAACTAGAATTATATGAACAGTGTTATACCGGGAGGTCTCATTCCCCGAAGTTTATGGAGTGGAAATTATGATGTATGAATATTAAAGATACCGGGACGCTCAAATCCCCCGATGTTGTTGGAAATATAATTGAACAGTTGTTATTCCGGGAGGTATCATTCCCCGAAGATATAGGAATAAAATTAGTAGAATTGTTATACCGGGAAGTGACATACCCCGAAGCTTATGGATTGATGTGGATTTGATTTGTAGATAATTGAAATACTGGGACGCTAAATACCCCGCTGGAAATAGTGATTAATAAATGAGATTATCAAGATATGTGGAAGGGAGAAGTCGAGTGACATGTTTAGAAAGTCGAATCAGATTTAAGTAAGACTGTAAAACAGAGAGGGAGCATACATGCCATGTTCGTAATTTTGACCTTGTTAGTGTGTACTTACTCGTTATTAAACTGTTGCCAAATCGTCCAAGCCCAGTAGTTTATTCAATCTCTCAAGGTTAATTTACACCGTTATTAACTTTATGCAGTACTTGAGATGTTGATATGGAAAGGTGTATACAAGAAGGGTGGTTGCCAGAATGTTCAACAAATTAAACCAAAGCAAGATGAATTAATTCTCACTTCTTCAATAACACAAATAGACCCTAGACAACAAAAGAATTCGGGCAATTTCTCCATCCCTTAACAAAATATATATATATATATTTAACATCGGCGGGTACCAGATCCCGGAAATCAGATATGCTGACGACACAGTCCTCCTATCGACCAACCCAAAAGGACTTGAACAATTACTTCTGTCCACCAAAAAACACAGCGAGGCCCAGAATCTATACCTAAACACCAAGAAGACCAAAGTATTGACAACAGACAAAGTAAAGACCAAACCAGAAATTGAAATTGATAACGAAGAACTGGAAAGTGTCAATGAATTCGAATACTTAGGATCAATCATTAACAGCTCTGGCGACTGTGCAGTAGAAATTAAAAGAAGACTTGCAATTGCTTCACATAAGCTAATACAGATGAAAAACCTATGGCAAGGCACAAGCAAAGAAACAAAGTTACAACTGATCAGAGCATGTATATTCCCAGTAGCAACATACGGCTGCGAGACTTGGACACTCAATAAAACAGTTGCAAAAAAGATTACATCATTCGAAATGAAATGCTACAGAAGGATGTTGAGAATACCCTGGACAGAAAAAAAGGCCAACAGAGAAGTACTGCACTCACTAAACGTACAGGAACATTGGCTCCTAAATACCATCGCAATAAGGAAGCTGAAATTTTTCGGTCATATAAAAAGACATAATAGTCTGGAAAAAACAGTGATGGAAGGCATGGTCCCTGGAAAAAGGGGAAGGGGTCGACCTAGACGACGGTGGACCCAGGACATCACAGAGAGTCTGAACTTGTCTTTGGCTGATGCAGGTCGACTTGCCCAGAATCGTGATGCGTTCAGAGCAGCTGTAATGGAGACAACGTTCTGGAAAGAATACGTCACATGATGATGATATATATATATATATATATATATATATATATATATATATATATATATATATATATATATATATATATATATATATATATATATATATATATATATATATATATATATATATATATATATATATATATTCAAAGACATAAAATGATTCAAAGACATAAAATGTAAGACCGGACTTTATTTATTTGTGTTATGTCCTGCCTTGTTCCAAAAGTAATGAGTTTGCCTGCGCCTTCACAATGTATGCGATGGATTCTCAGATAAATAATTAATTCTTAATTGTCGAATACATTGCAGAGAACTGTATACTCTTTTCAGCTATATGAAGATGACGGAGAATGTAGTATGACGTTGTGAAGAGTATATTACTAAATGAAACTAGAACGAGGTAATGCGTCTTACCTGGACAAAAAGCAACGAAAAGTGAATACGTTGCGACCACAAGGCCTTCGTCAGGAAAAGGAAAGAAGGTGAGAGCTAAGTAGGAGACATGAGAAAATAAATAAAAAGAAAAATTAAAAAGTACATCCCCCGGTCGAAATAATCCTAGTAAGACGCATTATCTTGTCTTTTTTTTCATTAACATTCCTCTCTTTCCAACTAGAAAGATGAGATATTAACACAAACATTCAATATTTTATTAAACCAATAAATCTGTTAGGGGCCATGTCATAACACCTCGTTTCACAAACATGAGCATAAAAACGACAGAATGAGCAACATTAACTAAACATTCAAAACTCACATATAAACAGTAACTATTATCACATCAGGCCACACAATCACTTTGCGCGCTGCCGCAAACTACCAGCACTAGCATTATCAAGTCAGTTATATATTTGAACTTCAGCCATCACAGTAACATTCTATAATGTTAATACCGGACTCGTTCCTAGTTTGCTATATAGTCCCTGTGACATTTCTCTGTGGATTGTCTTCTCCTTTTTCTTCAAATACCATGCCAGATGGCGACAAAAGACAAAGAAAATAGCCAACGTTGCGGCCACAAGGCCTTCGTCAGGGAAAGGAAAGAAATTGAGCGCTACATAGGACACATTAGAATCTAAAAAGATAAAAATAAAATCTGGGACTTGCCACTTCCGAAGAGAGATGTCATGGAAAAGAAAAAACAGTGCATACTAAGAAGCTAAAAAACGAAGCTGAATAAGAAACTACCTAAACGCAATAATAATGAGGACTGGAGATAGAAGAGGACAGAATAATGAGTTGGAGATAAATTAATTTTAAATAAACAAATCAAGACATACTTTTTTTAAATTATTTTTATATCTTTTTAGATTCTTATATATCCTATCTAGTCCTCACTCTTTTTCCTTTCCCTGACGAAGGCCTTGTGGCCGTAAGGTTGGCTATTTTCTTTGTCTTTTGTCCTCGTAAGACGAATCACCTTTTCCATACCCATCCATTGTACTCCACGTCTTACCACAGTTCCCTTTATCTTCCTCAATGTATTCTTTACTTTCTTCTATTAAACCACATCTCTGTAGCCTCTAGTACTTTTTCTACTTATTTACTAATTGTACATGATTCACTTCCGTATGCCTGGATTGATTATATATAACACTGAAAAACTCTCTTTCTTACTTCCACTGAGAAAGAGGTGTTGCATTAAAAAAAAAAATTGTTTAATGCTCCTTGCCACTTCTGAGATGAATCTTCCATCCGATGGTACTAACGTGCACAGGTATTTGAATCTATTGTGAATTTACTAGAGTTAAAACAGTGATTTTCATTTCCTACTACTATCATTTTTTTTTATATGGTCTTTGTGCATTTATCTGAGCTTTTTCTTTCATGTATCTTTTATTTTGATCAGTTTGTCCCTGAGGAAGACCCCGTGGTCGTACCGTCAGCAATTTCGTGTCCTTTATCCAAGTAAGACGCACAATATCTATTTTTGTTTAGCCCACTGTAATACCGGAAAAATTCACTATCAACAAAGAGTATCACATTCGCAAGCTCACAAACACCACATTCATCAGCCTAAATCAGCGGTAGACAATCAATGATAAGTTGGGATCTTCTTTTAGTAACGCTGAGCTCTCTAACAATTTATTTCGATAAAAATAATTTATGTTTTCAGGTTTCAGAGTAGGATGTGCAGCTTTTATGTACTTGTTTTCTCTGCTAGACGATTTTTTCCTATAATTGTATCTTCAAAGGTTGTTGTTGTTGTTGTGAATGTTGTTGTTTTTGTTGATGATTAACTAGGTTGCTGAGCTCGTGGCTCTTTATCAGCCAATGCCAAGTTGAAGAATTTGCACGTGTTTTGTAGTTGTTCACAGAGGTGAAAAGTTCAAACTAAATATAATTCTACGAGATGTTAGCTTCCTTTCATAGAAGACGTCGGATCCGTGTCTTACACATGGCACGAACGAAGTTAATTCAGCTAGCTTGAGAGTTTTTTTTTTTTTTCCGCTGGGCACAACAAGTACCTTTACTCCTGTGGATTCAGAGCTTTTAAATGCCGGCGAGAGATAACTGGTCCGAAATATTCCTAACTTAAAAATACTTTTCTTTCCGTCCCTGCCCTTCACCTTAGAGACGGCCAAATCCTACTCTGTGATTTACCCGTAAGACGCGATCGACATTTTGCTGAACCCTGGCCTAAATCAGTCAAATTAAGTAAACGCTTGCTTTGGTATTCCGGTTCGCATTACTTTAATCCAGCATTTCTCAACATTTTTATCCTAGAGGAACCCTTCAAATTATTTTCATGTCTCAGGGAATCCCTGCCCACACACTTTTATATCTACAGCTCACGGTATGTTAGCGTGACCAATAAGTTGTAAATATAACAATCCAGTAAAAATTGTCTTTTGAGTTGAGAATGATTTTTTCTGTGGATCTGTTTATTTTAGCAAACTTATTAGCCTACTTTTTTAGTGGTTCCCTCTCCCCACAAAGAATATCAACTCTAAAGCAAGTCATTAGAGTAGATAGAAGGAACTTCAGTTTTTCCTTTTTTTTTTAAATCTTCTACTTGATTTTATTTTACCTTATCCAAGTAGGCCTAAAAGTCTTGTCATAAAACCACACTCTACAAGATGCTAATGAAATTTGGTATGTGTAAGAATAGTTTTCTCCCTATTTAAAACTAAAAATGAACTTTTTAGCTAACCATTCTTCGAAACAAAAATTTCGCCTGGCTAGCAAAATTAAATAAAAGACGTTTATTTTCTTCCCAATCAGCGACCTTTCGTGGAACCCCACTAGCGTTCTTTCTCTGAACCCTAGGGCTCTGTGGAACACCGGTTGAGAAACCCTGCTCTAATCTCTCACATATCACATACTTCCCTGCTGTACTAAATAGTATGTGTTCGCTTTTTAAGCTGTAATAATAATAACATATAGTTGTTCAGAAATTTCTTCTAAATTTCATCTCTGTTCTTTCTAATATCACATTTCGATCTCGGCGAAATTCAGACCAATACACGGAGTACCGTTTTCCTTTGACACCCCAGACTCCATTAAGGTTGACGTAGGGGCTCTCGTAGTTGAACCACCACCCTGCGCGGTTTAAGACGGCCAATCTCGGTACTCCATGGTCAAGTGTTGAAAAGTTATATCCCGAGTTAAATGACATGCCGTATCCCAGGTCATCAAATCCCACAGCCTGAAGTTTGTAACCAGGAGGGGGCCCAATAGAGAAAGTATGGTAGTTTTTGGTGTAGTTGATGCCAGTGGTCATTTCTGTTACATCAATCCGAAGTTTATTCTTATTCTCATTCTGAAGTAACAGACGTCTAATGTTCTTAAGACCTAACCAGAACTCTCCATCCAAAGATCCAAAACCGTTTTCATAATCGCTGAAATTTCTATAAAAGTCTACACTTCCGTCAAAGCGTTTCTGGAATACCGTCCATGTTTCTCCTTGTGTAATTCCTTCACATAAAACAGAAATTGGTCCTAGCCCGTCGTATGGTTCTACCGAAACTACCTGCTGGCCATATTTAAATAGTGTGCTGTCACAACTATTCGGTTTCCGACACTGGGTCCTGTTTAAAAGATCAAACAATTGAGTTTTTCCTTTGAGGACCTGTCTCTTGTCTTCGTGAAGTCGTACCAAATCCTCTTCTTTATTGTACATGTCGAAGAGCAGTTCGACAAGTTCCTCTCGATCTGGATGTTTCCATGTGACGTTAATGTACCTACTAAAAAAAACTGGGTGTCCCTTTGCATCGACTCCTGAGCCTTCACATATAAATTCACCTGCGTCAGCCTCAGTTATATTTCCCCAAGTAAGTTCCAGAAACGTTCGACCATTGTCCATGGTTCCGTTCACCAAAGCTTTTAATGCCCCAGATAATGCTGCTTTCCCCGATTCGGCTTTAATCTTTGCAAACTGGCACTTAATTCCATTTTGGGTCTTGAAGATCTCTAGAGATGCCATTTTGGTAATGTTGAGAGCTGAGTGATCTGGCAGCGTACAGTATATATTAAGCTGCTTAGTTAGACCTATCCTTATCACATCAGGAATTGCCACCATATGAAGGCCAGCAAGTGTCTTGACCAAGAGACGTTGACTAATTGAATGCGGAATAAAATTGTTATCAACGCCGTATGCCTCGCACGTGTAATTCCCGTCAAGGCTCGGCTTAAGATGAATCCAGGTTATACTCAGAAAATGCGGTGAAGAATCATTGTATGAAAGATGGCCTGTCACGTTTGCTTCTGGTACACGGGACAATGGGCTGTGCTGGTCACAGTGGCTTGAAACGGAGGCTAGAACTTTACGAGTGCCGGCTTCTAACCTGGAGATGACCAGTCCGTCGACATGATGAGGCTTGGAGAATGTCCGATCAGCTAATCTGCACAGGATGCTGAGCCCTGGAGGTCTGTGCTCTTGCTGGAAGCTGAGCTGAGAGACTGTGAAAGAAGGAAATATCAAACTACTATAGTGTCAATCCTAGACAAAATACAAAATCCTTATTGCTACGGATCTTGGAGTAAATAAATACACCCCCTCTATATTTCCTGATTAATGAACAAAATCAATTAAATAAAATCCGACCATTCTGAGAAACTCCGGAAAATAGAATCCGACTTCCAATGATTTTTATGAAGAAAATTATCGGCATTATGTGCTGTTTAAACAAAAAGTCACACAACTATCACCAGTGTGTGATAGAAGATAAAAGTAAACATTGAATTAAAATTAAGTCACATAAGTAGTAGGGAATGTTGGACTTAGGTATTAGTCTGGTGGAGCCATGGTGGAGCGCTGGTGGAGCGCATGACTTTTATATAGCAAAAACGCCAGGTGGCGCCGATCGATTTCAGGCGTTAGATTTCAGGCGGAGGCGCAGGCGGATGCGCGTGACTTTTTATATAAGGAAAAGGTGCAGGTGCAAGATGGCGGACTTGAGATAACAAGAAGAGGTTATATGGCGCAAGATGGCGGGATGACTTTTTATATAAGGAAACACTCATTGTGCAGGTGGAGCATCAGGCGGAGGGTGATGACTTTTTATATAAGGAAATACTCAGTGTGCAGGTGGAGCATCAGGCGGAGGGTGATGGCTTTTTATATAAGGAAATACTCATCGTGCAGGTGGAGCATCAGGCGGAGGGTGATGACTTTTTATATAAGGAAATACTCATTGCGCAGGTGGAGCATCAGGCGTTGGTGCATGACTTTTTATATAAGGAAATACTCAGTGTGCAGGTGGAGCATCAGGCGGAGGGTGATGACTTTTTATATAAGGAAATACTCATTGCGCAGGTGGAGCATCAGGCGTTGGTACATGACTTTTTATATAAGGAAATACTCATTGTGCAGGTGGAGCAGCAGGCGTTGGTGCATGACTTTTTAAATAACAAAATACTCAGTGTGCAGGTGGAGCAGCAGGCGCTGGTGCATGACTTTTTATATAAGGAAATACTCAGTGTGCAGGTGGAGCATCAGGCGGAGGGTGATGACTTTTTATATAAGGAAATACTCATCGTGCAGGTGGAGCATCAGGCGTTGGTACATGACTTTTTATATAAGGAAATACTCATTGTGCAGGTGGAGCATCAGGCGTTGGTGCATGACTTTTTATATAAGGAAATACTCAGTGTGCAGGTGGAGCAGCAGGCGTTGGTGCATGACTTTTTATATAAGGAAATACTCATTGGCGTTGGTGCATGACTTTTTATATAAGGAAATACTCATTGCCCAGGTGGAGCATCAAGCGTTGGTGCATGACTTTTTATATAAGGAAATACTCATTGCGCAGGTGGAGGATCAGGTGGCGCAGATGACTTTTATATAAGGAAAATGTGCCGGCGCGCTGTGGTGGCCCATGACTTTTTATATAGCGCTATATTAGTTCGCTAATAGTGTGTTGTGGTTATGTGTTACACCGTGTATTGTGGTTTATTTTACGAGGTGCGATGTTGTGTGTGTTGGAGTGGAAGAAGTTTGGACGTTGAGGGGTGATGTGGTGACATTGTCGGAATGTACCTGTCGTTTGATGTAAAAGTAAGACATGGCGTTGCGGTGTTGTTCGTAGGTGTAGATGGCAGAATTGTGTGTTCGGAACCCAATATTTTTTCCCGCCCTGCTCTTGTTGGGTGTTGAGGACTTCTAAAACGTATTTTTGTCTATTTTGTTGTGGTGTTTGATCAATCGATTGGGTGGTCTTGAATGTGGTAGAGGTAGAACGAGGTCGCCGGGACTGCTTCGACATAATATTTTGTGTTTGATCTGTTTAATTGCGCATGTGTGATAATGTCGCTGTCGTGTAATTGTGAGACAAAAGACTTGAAATCTGTAATGTTGTTTACTAAGTGAGGGTGTTCTAACACACACGCGTTATTATGTGAGGCATGAAATAAGCGTAATTGGTTTGTTTCTCTGTTTCTCAAAACTACGTGGTGACTGAAGTTAATCTTGAAGCGTTTTGTCTGTTGTGTAAAGACAGGGAGCAAAAGACTTTCCCATTGAATTCTTTGGCTATTATGGAAAAAAGTGAATGTGGACAAATATTTGTGGTTGTTTGTATGTGTCTTGATCGCACTCCAATTCTGTGTATATATTTCTTTAATGTCAGCTGGTAAGTCACCTAAACTGTCTTGGTCAGAGGACAAGCGAGTTTTTTTATTAGAGATTTGATGACTAGACATTGGTCGTTTCTTAGTCTGGCCTCCAGCTTTTGTATAGGCTGGTTGAGATGGGGTGGAGGGAATTGTTGCAGCTGAAATGGCACCTGATGTTAGTGTGTGTTGGTGCGCTGATGTTACAGGTGCTGATGATGATGTTCTGGAAGAGACTGTGTCCCCTGCCGCAGCAGATGATGGTTGATAGTACTGCGCCGATGTTGAAGGTGGTGACATTCTCGATAAGTCTGGTATTGCCGTGGCACCTGAGGATGTTGGATTCTGTGTTGTAGCTGACGTGAAAGGGCTCATTGTTGAAGTAGGTGTTGTGGGACCTGATGGAGCTGGTTTCTGTCTTGATGGTGGAGTAGGGATAGAGGCGTGTTGTTGTTTTAGGTGTACCCGTAGGTTATCAGCCCGTGTAAAGTTTTTGCCACAGAGCGCACAAGAGACCAGAGTCAACGAGTGCGCGACCTTGCAGTGACGCAATAGGTCGGCACGGTGCGTGAAAGTCTGTCCACATCGGATACATATTATGTTGTTTTGTACCACTGATGTGTCTGTCTGTTCCATGCTGGAAACGGGTCTATGTTTATTTTCTATGTGCCGTTTCAGATTGGTCGATAGGGTGAAGTTTTTACCACATAAAGAACAATCGTAGCTCTGCTTCCCATGCACCGTGTTCATATGCCGAGTTAGGTCGCGGTCACGGGTGAAAGACCGAATGCAGTGTGAGCAAGTATATCGAGATGAAGACATCTGAGAAAAGAGGAACAAAAGAAGTTAGTCATAAAATTTAGACAACGTTAAAATTAAACATATAACAAACTGAGAGAGAGAGAGAGAGAGAGAGAGAGAGAGAGAGAGAGAGAGAAAGAGAGAAAGAGAGAAAGAGAGAAAGAGAGAAAGAGAGAGAAAGAGAGAGAGAGAGATAATAAACAGGTAAATAGAAAGACCAGTCTTATAGACAGACACGTATACACACGCCTACTCTTAGTTATAACCAGTCTTATATTTTCATTCTGTTATCAAATGAAAGAGGTGTTAACATATCACAAAGCCCCGCGCGCGCTCGTTGTGGGAGCAAAGATATTGATTTAAAAACCACCATGTTCGCGAGACAAGGGACGATCTATCCTATCTTTTAAAATAACGAAAATATAAATATTAACGTGTTTTGCTAGTTTGTACCAACCAACTGTCAACCATGGTTGCTGGTTATAGCAGGGCGTCTTTCCTTGTGTAGCTCAGTATTGCTTTTAAATCCAAAAATATGCTATTTTCTAAACTATTATGTTTTTTTTTTAATTTTCACTGGCTGGTTAATCTGTATGTAGTGACTCGGATCCTTATTGTAATACATTTGTGTTTCAATCCCATTGCTTTTTCTTTTATTCTGTGATATTAAAATAAGTCGCCACGAAGTAGTGGAAACAGAGTTATTGAGCTGTCGGCTCTCTTTTCTTGTTTCACGAAAGATAATAAAAACTAACAACAATGAAACAGAGTTATTATCTGACTCTCTCTATTTCTTATGTTCACGTCCCATAGCGATTGACTAATAGGCAGGTGTCCACGCACTGAACGCCAAGTATGAACAAAACAGGGCTCATAAAAAACTTGATATTGATTTTCTGTTTGTGTCCACCGTCAGGTAGTTTTTATAGCAGATACTCTGTGTCCGGGTTGGAAGTTGTAAGTATCACGAACAATTTTTTTTTCAAGACCCAAATATAATTTGATTTCGTACGATTTTAGTTTGTAGATCAGAAAGTATGATTGCACTCTGATGATGCAATCTCGATGACTCATACTATATGTATACAATGAACAAAGCACTTGTTTAACAATAGACGAGAAACACAGATAAGTTTTAAACTAATGACATTTTTTTCAGAAACAAGACTGTGCCTAACACATAACAAATAAACCGGCTAAGTCTTAACTTATCGAAAACATACACACATGTAACAACTTAACAACTTAACAAACAAATATTATTTAAATACCTATTAGTCTAGACACATAACATAATAATATTGAAAAAAGATTAACATTTAACAACACTACCTAGCGAAAAGACAAACACACAACCATATTTTTAAAATAGAAAAAGATATTTATATTTAACACAACACACGAATACAAACAAACAGATAAAAATATTTCTCCACAGAGTACACTTAACGAAAACAGACAACTAATACTTTATATATTTTCTAAATAGAGATATTTAACTGTTAACACAATATACAGACGACTATTTATGTATATAAACGAATACAGAAACAAACAAATAAAGAATATTTCTCCACCGAGTACACTTAACGAAAACAGACAACTAATATTTTCTAAATAGAGATATTTAACACAATATACAGACGACTATAAATATAAAAGAAACATACGTTTCGTTGTGATCTTGACGTGGTCTGGTTTTTCAGAAGGGTGTTTCCTGGTTTCAACGTTTGATTTTTCAAAACGGCTGGAGGTCTTTGCTGGTCGCGGGTTGGTTAAAGAATGAGACAGGTCTAAAACAATTCTTGATTAAGGCAAAATTTTGGCGTTCGCACTGCGCATGGGTGTACAAGTTGTTCCGGGCGAAAACTTCACGTGCGGTCTTGTTAGTCACGCGACGTACTCAGAACGATTGGAAACCGTTATCAATTAAAATTCGTAAATAGTCGTCTGTATATTGTGTTAACAGTTAAGTATCTCTATTTAGAAAATATATAAAGTATTAGTTGTCTGTTTTCGTTAAGTGTACTCTGTGGAGAAATATTTTTATCTGTTTGTTTGTATTCGTGTGTTGTGTTAAATATAAATATCTTTTTCTATTTTAAAAATATGGTTGTGTGTTTGTCTTTTCGCTAGGTAGTGTTGTTAAATGTTAATCTTTTTTCAATATTATTATGTTATGTGTCTAGACTAATAGGTATTTAAATAATATTTGTTTGTTAAGTTGTTAAGTTGTTACATGTGTGTATGTTTTCGATAAGTTAAGACTTAGCCGGTTTATTGGTTATGTGTTAGGCACAGTCTTGTTTCTGAAAAAATGTCCTTAGTTTAAAACTTATCTGTGTTTCTCGTTTATTGTTAAACAAGTGCTTTGTTCATTGTATACATATAGTATGAGTCATCGAGATTGCATCATCAGAGTGCAATCATACTTTCTGATCTACAAACTAAAATCGTACGAAATCAAATTATATTTGGGTCTTGAAAAAAAAATTGTTCGTGATACTTACAACTTCCAACCCGGACACAGAGTATCTGCTATAAAAACTACCTGACGGTGGACACAAACAGAAAATCAATATCAAGTTTTTTATGAGCCCTGTTTTGTTCATACTTGGCGTTCAGTGCGTGGACACCTGCCTATTAGTCAATCGCTATGGGACGTGAACATAAGAAATAGAGAGAGTCAGATAATAACTCTGTTTCATTGTTGTTAGTTTTTATTATCTTTCGTGAAACAAGAAAAGAGAGCCGACAGCTCAATAACTCTGTTTCCACTACTTCGTGGCGACTTATTTTAATATCACAGAATAAAAGAAAAAGCAATGGGATTGAAACACAAATGTATTACAATAAGGATCCGAGTCACTACATACAGATTAACCAGCCAGTGAAAATTAAAAAAAAAAAACATAATAGTTTAGAAAATAGCATATTTTTGGATTTAAAAGCAATACTGAGCTACACAAGGAAAGACGCCCTGCTATAACCAGCAACCATGGTTGACAGTTGGTTGGTACAAACTAGCAAAACACGTTAATATTTATATTTTCGTTATTTTAAAAGATAGGATAGATCGTCCCTTGTCTCGCGAACATGGTGGTTTTTAAATCAATATCTTTGCTCCCATAACGAGCGCGCGCGGGGCTTTGTGATATGTTAACACCTCTTTCATTTGATAACAGAATGAAAATATAAGACTGGTTATAACTAAGAGTAGGCGTGTGTATACGTGTCTGTCTATAAGACTGGTCTTTCTATTTACCTGTTTATAATCTCTCTCTCTCTTTCTCTTTCTCTCTCTCTTTCTCTCTTTCTCTCTTTCTCTCTCTCTCTCAGTTTGTTATATGTTTAATTTTAACGTTGTCTAAATTTTATGACTAACTTCTTTTGTTCCTCTTTTCTCAGATGTCTTCATCTCGATATACTTGCTCACACTGCATTCGGTCTTTCACCCGTGACCGCGACCTAACTCGGCATATGAACACGGTGCATGGGAAGCAGAGCTACGATTGTTCTTTATGTGGTAAAAACTTCACCCTATCGACCAATCTGAAACGGCACATAGAAAATAAACATAGACCCGTTTCCAGCATGGAACAGACAGACACATCAGTGGTACAAAACAACATAATATGTATCCGATGTGGACAGACTTTCACGCACCGTGCCGACCTATTGCGTCACTGCAAGGTCGCGCACTCGTTGACTCTGGTCTCTTGTGCGCTCTGTGGCAAAAACTTTACACGGGCTGATAACCTACGGGTACACCTAAAACAACAACACGCCTCTATCCCTACTCCACCATCAAGACAGAAACCAGCTCCATCAGGTCCCACAACACCTACTTCAACAATGAGCCCTTTCACGTCAGCTACAACACAGAATCCAACATCCTCAGGTGCCACGGCAATACCAGACTTATCGAGAATGTCACCACCTTCAACATCGGCGCAGTACTATCAACCATCATCTGCTGCGGCAGGCGACACAGTCTCTTCCAGAACATCATCATCAGCACCTGTAACATCAGCGCACCAACACACACTAACATCAGGTGCCATTTCAGCTGCAACAATTCCCTCCACCCCATCTCAACCAGCCTATACAAAAGCTGGAGGCCAGACTAAGAAACGACCAATGTCTAGTCATCAAATCTCTAATAAAAAAACTCGCTTGTCCTCTGACCAAGACAGTTTAGGTGACTTACCAGCTGACATTAAAGAAATATATACACAGAATTGGAGTGCGATCAAGACACATACAAACAACCACAAATATTTGTCCACATTCACTTTTTTCCATAATAGCCAAAGAATTCAATGGGAAAGTCTTTTGCTCCCTGTCTTTACACAACAGACAAAACGCTTCAAGATTAACTTCAGTCACCACGTAATTTTGAGAAACAGAGAAACAAACCAATTACGCTTATTTCATGCCTCACATAATAACGCGTGTGTGTTAGAACACCCTCACTTAGTAAACAACATTACAGATTTCAAGTCTTTTGTCTCACAATTACACGACAGCGACATTATCACACATGCGCAATTAAACAGACCAAACACAAAATATTATGTCGAAGCAGTCCCGGCGACCTCGTTCTACCTCTACCACATTCAAGACCACCCAATCGATTGATCAAACACCACAACAAAATAGACAAAAATACGTTTTAGAAGTCCTCAACACCCAACAAGACCAGGGCGGGAAAAAACATTGGGTTCCGAACACACAACTCTGCCATCTACACCTACGAACAACACCGCAACGCCATGTCTTACTTTTACATCAAACGACAGGTACATTCCGACAATGTCACCACATCACCCCTCAACGTCTAAACTGTCTTCCACTCCAACACACACAAAATCGCACCTCTCTATTTCTTACGACGTGACGACATTGCGACATATCCCCCAAGGTCTGGCCTGTAGCTGTGATATTTTTATTGTAAATAAATTATAAAAATCTGTGATAATGTATATTTTGAACATACATCTTTCCAATACACCTATATGTATTATTTACCAATTGTACATACTCATGTAATGTTAAAAATTACTATATATGTACTACTATATATTACCATATATGTTTTGTTACTACAAAAACACTATTGAATATAAAATAAAATATATATTAACTAAAATTCTTTTTTGTTACCTATATCGTCTGTTGTCTAAATATATCGTCTAACTGTTCGTTTAACTGTTGTAAAATAACTGTTGTAACATAACTGTTGTAAAATATATGTCTAACTGTTCGTATAACTGTTCGTATAACTGTTCTATAAATATCGTCTTCTTGTTATCTAAATATACCCCCTTCTTGTTATCTCAAAGTCTAAATATACCTCTAACTATTGTCTCAATATTGTAAAATAAACATCGTCTAACTGTTGTAAATATATATCGTCTAACTGTTGTCTAAATATATTGTCTAAATATATCGCCTTCCTATTGTCTAAATATATCGTATAACTGTTGTAACAACGTCTTCCTATTGTATAAATATATGTATACCTAAATATATGTAAAATAAACCACAATACATGGTGTAACACATAACCACAACATACTATTAGCGAACTAATATAGCGCTATATAAAAAGTCTTGGGCCACCACAGCGTGCCGGCACATTTTCCTTATATAAAAGTCATCCGCGCCGCCTGATCCTCCACCTGCGCAATGAGTATTTCCTTATATAAAAAGTCATGCACCAACGCTTGATGCTCCACCTGGGCAATGAGTATTTCCTTATATAAAAAGTCATGCACCAACGCCAATGAGTATTTCCTTATATAAAAAGTCATGCACCAACGCCTGCTGCTCCACCTGCACACTGAGTATTTCCTTATATAAAAAGTCATGCACCAACGCCTGATGCTCCACCTGTACAATGAGTATTTCCTTATATAAAAAGTCATGTACCAACGATTGATGCTCCACCTGCACGATGAGTATTTCCTTATATAAAAAGTCATCACTCTCCACCTGATGCTCCACCTGCACACTGAGTATTTTCTTATATAAAAAGTCATGCGCATCCGTCTGATGCTCCACCTGCGCAATGAGTATTTTCTTATATAAAAAGTCATCACCATCCGCCTGATGCTCCACCTGCACACTGAGTATTTCCTTATATAAAAAGTCATGCACCAGCGCCTGCTGCTCCACCTGCACACTGAGTATTTCCTTATATAAAAAGTCATGCACCAACGCCTGATGCTCCACCTGCGCAATGAGTATTTCCTTATATAAAAAGTCATCACCCTCCGCCTTATGCTCCACCTGCACGATGAGTATTTCCTTATATAAAAAGTCATCACCCTCTGCCTGATGCTCCACCTGCACACTGAGTATTTCCTTATATAAAAAGTCATCACCCTCCGCCTGATGCTCCACCTGCACAATGAGTATTTCCTTATATAAAAAGTCATCCCGCCATCTTGCGCCATATAATCTCTTCTTGTTATCTCAAGTCCTCCATCTTGCACCTGCACATTTTCCTTATATAAAAAGTCACGCGCATCCGCCTGCGCCTCCGCCTGAAATCTAACGCCTGAAATCGATCGGCGCCACCTGGCGTTTTTGCTATATAAAAGTCATGCGCTCCACCAGCGCTCCACCATGGCTCCACCAGAATAATACCTAAGTCCAACATTCCCTACTACTCACATATATTATTTTGATGAACAAAAATGTTAATAGTTTAACCTTCAGTGGATTTGTATGGGCAAAAGGATCACTCAAAAAATGACAACAACGGGGAATGAGGGCAGGAGATGCTGAAGAAAACATAGAAATATTACTGTTTGACACTATGGCAGTGGTTAGTGCACTGGCTTTCGAGCTCAGTGGTCCATGGTTCGATCCCCAGATGAGGTGGGATATTTGAGACCGCAAACGGCTTCGGGGTCGACCCAGCCTCATGAACTGGGTACCAGAGCAACTCTGGGAAGGTTAAAGGCGGCCGACTTGATGCTAGCCACATCACTCCTAGTGTGCTGTATGGTCAAGAAAATATGGGCTTAACGCCATATTCCCAATATGCCTCAATGAGTGTAACAGAAACCTTTACCTGCCTTTTTACTATAGCCTTAGAAGATGCCAACAACGGAATATGACAAGGACAGCAATGATCGAGAACTGTGAAGAGACATGATCGCCTACACCTAATAGCATGCCTGTGATGGTGATTGTGATAATAATGATGAGAAAAACTAATAGCTTAACAATAAAATGAGATCCGTAATGTACGCAAGTATGCACACAATATGCGACAGGTGAATTAATTGATGGATGGATTAATAAAAACATGAATAAGTGTGTAGATGTACTAAGACTTGATGAATGAATAGATTAATGAAAAATGGGTGAATGGACGGAGGGATACACAGGAGACAGGTAGAAGAGAATGCGCATTTGGATAGATGGATGGATAGATGCACACAGGATTATATAATATAAAGAAATATTTGCAATTACATATTTCCAAAATGGCACTCTAGCATATGAAAAATACAGAAATTAATATTGCAAATCGCAGCATGATCTAGTTAATTCTCAACGTTTCACGCATTGTCCACAGGACGCACAAATTATCGCCCGTGTGTTATTGGGGCCTGAAAGGTGAGCTAATAATAGCAGCAGTGTCGGATTATCTATTAGACTAAGTAGGATGAAGCCTAGAGGTCTGGAGCTCTCGTGGGCCCATGCATAAGTTAAAAATAAAAAATTCAAAGATGTATGTACACAAAGAAAATGTTTGCCCTTCGATTGTTTAGAACCTTTTTACACAATCACATTCAAGAAGTCTTTCCAAATTTATTCGTCTTCGCATCTATGTATCACTGTTGACAACCAATTGCTCTGGAGAACGGTCCTTTTCTGCACTCAAATGGGTTAAAAACTATCTTCGATCCATCAAGAAAGATAATAAACTGAACAATTTGATATTGATGCGGCATAGAATCTTATATTCTTAGAAAACTGATTTCTTACCAGTTATTGAAGAAATTGTTGAAAGAAAAACAAGAAAAAATTTGTGTAATAGGGAGTGTCGGGTATCAGAAATTCGGTTTCAAACATTTTCATGAGGGAAATTAACGAGCTTGTAAATTTATATTCAAAGGGGAGAAATCCATGATACATTGAGGAAGGGGTCTAGAGTAGTGTTTTAGTCCCTTGGGTAAAAGTGCTGAGTCAAGTTTGGAGTTCTGTTTTTTGGTGAACTCGGCGAAGTCACCGTTGTCATGGGATTTTATAGGAAAGGGTGAACTGTTCGTGAGACAGTTGATCTAGAAACTTCGGAAATAGTCGCTGTAGTAAATCGTTGTACAAAATATAGTCAGTCAGATACAAGAACGCGTTAGCATAAGTTCAGTTATGGGCTCTCTCCCAAATATGTATAAAGATAGTGTCACATTTTGCCTCCCCTGCTTTGCAGTAGTGGTCCAACAGTGGCCAAAACTCAAGAGTATCTAAACGGGTCATCAAAGGTGTTTTCCTTCTTACAAGATTACTCTTGGCATAGATGTAGATAGAAGGGTAATGACGCTTCTACCTTATGGGAGCCTTCATCATAATTCAGAATATATAATTCAGATAATTCAGAAGTCAAGAACAATGCTGCTTAGCGCTGAACATTTGTTAACTTATATCTGTCCGTCGCCTTTTGTGAAGGATTTAAGCAAAGTTTTTTTAGCCGTTTAAGCCCCCAGCTGAGTTAATTCAGCGAATTTCCTCTTATAATGGTATAGCTCTGTTTAGAGGTAAATATATGTCTAGATGTATATATAAAAGAAATATTCTGACTCATACGTTTGCTTTCATACATGTAATAACCGAATCAACTATGTTTGTTTAGTTCTAAAATAATATGTAACAAATTTAGTAATCAATTAGTATTAACAGTTTAAAATAAAGAAAATACTGGTGAATTCTGTATTGGAATCAAATTTTCTCTTCACAGAGATTTAGAGTGAGGATATAGTCAGACAATTTTGTCCTTTTTGCTGGTACCTTTTTATAAGCACTTAACTGATATAAGGGAGTCCTGCAGCTGTGGTTTTCGTCACTTCTTGGTGATGAGTGTACTTCTCTCACACGAGTGGCGTAGTAACTTCAGTGTTTCGAACCGTCTGATAGCTTGTAACCACGAACTTTTGGAAAAATAAGAAAACAAATGCCTCTGCTAAGTACATTTGTGGACTGCCAATTAACAGGCGCATTCTCTCTGTCCACCCACCAATGTTAATGTCTCAGAAGAATTAAATTCCCGAGTACACAGTGTAGCTCAGGGAAGATGAATAAAATTCACCATATTCCTCTGGGTATTACCTGTGAAAATGTGTCTGGACATCGCGAATAATGAGTTGCCTGAGTTACAATTAACAAAGTACAAATATCTCAAAAAAATATTATACACTTTAGGCACATGTACTGTAACCATCAGTCATCACTGCTCCATTCTGAGTGAGGGGTCACCTCTGCTGTTGGGTTTCCGCACGACTAGCTAGAAGAAATCACCAGCGCTTGCTGTAGTGGTTTACGAATATACTAGTGTCGTCTGTTGAGGTTGCCAGCCTTATATATATATATATATATATATATATATATATATATATATATATATATATATAAATATATATATATATATATATATTATATATATATATATATATATATATATATATATATATATATATATATATATATATATATATATATATATATATATATATATATATATATATATATATATATATATATATATATATATATATAACAACTTAGCAAGAAAACATGTCAAATTTACATTTGTAAAATAATTGTTACACTTACCCCAAAGTTTTGGGAATACACAATCTACTCGCGCAGGGTAGAATGGACACGAGCAATTTAGGTTATATGCTCTCGAACCAATTGGTCTGGAAATTTTGAATCCCTTTTATGACGGTTGAATCTGCGAAACACTTGGTCTGGGAAAGTTTCTCTTTTGACGGGTGATCCAATTCCTGGGTTTCCAGTCTTCGTATTTTAAGTCTTTAAGTCCTGGTCTCTTAAGTTTTTCAGTCTCTTGATTTATAAAGGCGGGCTTACTTTTTAGGGTTTAAAGTCTCCCAAATACTTCGATCTGTCACTTATAATATAGGAATTCTAAGTCCGATGTCTCTCTGGCTTCTGGGAGTCGCTCATAGGACTTGCGCTGCAGTCTCTCTGAGTTCTGTGTCTCTGAGTTTCACTACATTATATGTGCAGTTCTCTTTTCACATTACAGATGATGCTTCCGTCGGATGTTCCAATAGAATCCTTAGTTTATTCAGGCTTCTTACTTTAATCCAATCGTAAGCTCTTTAGCACTGGGTTGGGGGTGTCTAATTTCAAAATATCCCCCACGTGTTTTAAAATATTAAATTTAATATTCCAACGCGTCACCTCTTTCAAATCATGCGGTAATATTTCCACTGGCATCTTGTGCCATCTCACAAAGAAATATGTGAACTATCCTGGCTAATGCCTTCCGCCAAGATGTCTACCCAGACTGATTATCTGTAACAATCACCAAAGATTGTCCCACAAAAAAACGATAAACACATCTACCCTCTGTATAATCTGCCAGACAAACAGGCACCGACGTCGGCAACCCAGACAGACAATCTTGGGTTCTTTTTATGTCGATCGGACGAGACCGTGTTGTCACTAGCTTTTCACCTGGGATCAAATGTTGGACCGACGCGTTTCAAAAGATGGTCAGACTGAGAGAATAGATAAGCGCGTTACCGGTATAATTACCTTGCATTATCGCAATTACCTTGCGGAACGTAAACAATTCTGTTTTAAAAGCAGATACGTCCGTAGGGGAGTAGAGTGTTAGAGACTTCACCCTACTAGATCCAGCATAGAGCAAAATAATGAATGAAAAGGCCTGATTTATGCCAAATAAAAGCGATTGGTGAGAAAAATGAAGAAAAAGAAATGATAGGGCTGACGGTGTGAGAGATCACACAAAAAAGCACGTTCAGACGTTGTGTGACAGATAGTATTTTATAAGTGGCTGGCGCAATTGAGGGTTATCGTCGAGCGATAAGCCAAGTCATTTTGGTTGATCTCTGTGATGACAGAAGAATGCACTATCGTCTAGGCACTCAATCGCCTGTATGTCACATATGACAGTTTCTGTGAGTTATTCTCGGGACAAGAAGACTGTGACAAGAAAGACAGTGTTGCCATTTGATGGAAAATGTGTGTTTTCGAAACGAACCTGGTATGTTTAACATTTTAAGAGTCTATTACTGGTAGTGCAGAATAGTAGGCAAGATGACAGACTATCGAGTAGTATATAAACTTGGGAAATCGTCAACCCTGGCTGTAGGCCAGTATTCTCTAAAATACACCAAGTAAAGACTACAGAAAATTAAGCTGAACAGAAGAAATATAGAAGAACACTTTGAGAAGACAATGTTACCATAAGAAGAATTCAGAGGACAGAAGAGTATTGACAGCAGTAGTTTCAAGTCGTGACCACCATAACAAATAGTGACAGATACAAATATTGAAGAAACAAAAGTGAACGAGAGAGCAAGATTTTGTAGAAATAATGGATTTGAAAATTGTTACTGTACAAGCCTGCCAACCATAGATGAAGGTTGGGCATATCATTATTATCCAACTGTTGCTGATTTTCATGTAAATAAACTTCCACATTAATGTTCACTGCTGTCAGCGTGAAGTATTTTCATCAAATTGTTGAATCATCAATCAACTGTCAGTTATGCACTGTTGTAATCGTCTGGGAGAAAGACGTTAACATATCATCAGCTAACAAATGCTGCCTTCTGTTTAGGGTAGTGATACGAACCATATACGACCAACAATAAGTCGAAATAGAGAAGTAGGGAATGGTAGGCAATCATCAGCATACCCGGCTACATTTTCAAGAAAATGTGTTCATACTGTTTACTTTAATAATAATTTAAAATAATACTAATTAACATTATTAAATGAAAATTATTACTAATACAAGAAGTAATCAATGCTAACAAACTAACATACCAGTCTATTAATACAAGTACACGTATATACCATCACCGCGCTAAAGGGTTTGAAAACAAAAACATTAAAATTATTGCCTATTAGGTGAAGGGGGGCCCACACACCAAAAAGCTGAGAGGCCCTTCTTGGCTTAATCCTACCCTAAATAGCAGCACTGCATGCTAACAGACAATGGCACAGAAGCCAACTAAGGAGGTTTGCGCACAGGATTGGCTGCTCTGTCCTGTAGACACTTAACTCCACGATCGTCAATAATATGAGCAAGTCTTGAAAGCATGTTCTTCAGATTACTCAACTCCGCCATTCAAGACAAAAGGCGGTTCTTTGGGATCGTCCATATATGACGTCACGCATAAAAAATGGCGTGGGGGGGTCTAAAATTTTGTGACGAAGTGTGACGAAAGGGGGAAAGGGTTTAAAAAATGTGACGTTACATCCCCAAAAAGATAAAAAATACGAGTGAGACTGGCTTCTTTCATAAGTGATGTCGGAACAAAATAGATTTTATAACCCTCAACTTCAAAGTCTACTTGTATCCGCAAAAGTTAACAACTCCCTCGTGTACGACTTATATTAATATTGCTTGAATACAGCCCGCCATATGACGGGAATTAAATTCAAAAGCACGAATACTTAACGGCAATTCTATTTATTCAAATACTTGTGGAACAATAATGATAGGTGTGAACATCCGATTGTTCATCAGAAGAGCACCTTGATTTTCTGTTGTTTTAATTTGCACTTTTATATTGTTGTGGTTTCTTGATCAAGATAATGCGACGTCCAAGAGAGAAAACTGACTCGATCAAGAAAATTCCAACATGTTCAAAAGTTTGCCCATGAGATTTTTTGATGGTTATCGCAAATGTTGGAATTATTGGAAATTGGCGCAGCTTCAAGATGAATGGCAAATTCACATCGCTAGGGGCCAAGTCTCCTTGATTTGATTCTGATAAAACTTCCGCAGTAAGAAAATTAAGATGACATTATCGAATGATCAATCGTGTTCCATTGCACAATCCTTTTTCCCGATTCAAATTGCTGATCAGCATAAAGATGACCCCTTTTTTAATGGCAATGCATGAGGAAGCATACCTGATGGAGTTTGCGAATGAAGAAACTGGGCTGGGTAGTTCATAACATCACTGGGATCTTCAGATACTATTTGATCGAAGCTACAGTATAATAACGAGTTCTATCAACAGGTACAAAAAGAAATGGAAACTACACCCAGGTACGATCTCATTATAGTAATGGGAGACCTAAATGCGAAAGTGGGAGCACACAATAATTATAACGAAAGAGTAATGGGGAAATGCGGCAGTGGAACAGCAAATGAGAATGGGGACAAATTAATAAGCTTCTGCAGTATTAACTAGTCATTGGAGGAACACTTTTTCCACACAAAGAAGTGCACAAGTTAACATGGGAATCACCAAACGGACGTGCCAGAAACCAGATAGATCACATAATGATCAATGGCAGATGGAGACATGCACTACAAGACGTGAAAGTAAGAAGAGGCGCAGGATGTGGAAAGGGATCATCACCTAGTAGTAGCAAGACTGAAAGTGAAACTCAGAGCTGCTGGACAAGTTGCAGTCAAACAGAAAAGATACAACATCACGAAACTGAAGGATCTCCTCACCAGAAAAGCTTTCGTGGTCGACGTAAAGAGAAGATATGAGATTATCAAAAGCCAGGAAAGAACAGAGACCGATGATGTAGACCAGAGATTCAACACCATCTCAACAATATACAAGGAAAGCAGCAAGTCATGCTTGGGATTCCAGGAAAGAAAGAGCCAAGACTGGATAACACCAGATACGCTAAACACCATAGCGAAGAGAAAGGAAATGAAAAGAAAGAAAACAGAAACTAAGTCTCCCAGATTAAAGGCAATATATAGTGAACAGTACAGTCAGCTGGACAAGGAAGTTTAACGTCAAACCCGTGCTGACAAAAGGACATTTCTGGATGACCTTGCAAGACAGGCAGAAGAAGCAGCACTGAGAAATGAACAAAGCACAGTATACAAAATAACTAAAATCCTCAGCGGAAAACGAGGTGCAAACAATATTACATTAGTAAGAGATAAGCAAGGAAATCTCATCACAACAGTAGAGGGACAGGAAACAAGATGGGCAGAGCATTTCAGAGAAACTCTGAATAAGGAACCACCAGAGACACAATTGAATGTTCCAGAGGCTGAAAGGGATCTAGATGTTAATACAGACATCCCACGAAAAGAAGAAATCATCACAGCAATCAAAGGGTTAAAGAATGGAAAAGCTCCTGGTCATGATAACTTAAATGCAGAGCTATTTAAGACAGACCCAGAGCTAGCAGCAGAACTATTAGAACCACTATTTGCACAAGTCTGGAAAACAGGGACAACACCAACAGAGTGGAGAAAAGGAATAATTGTCAAATTGCCCAAGAAGGGAGATCTTGCAGACTGCAATAATTGGAGAGGAATAACTCTTCTCTCAGTTCCCAGCAAAATACTAGGCAGGATAATTATACAGAGAATTTCAAAAGCAGTAGACCACAAACTGAGGAAAGAACAAGCAGGATTTTGAAAGAACAGAAGATGTGTAGATCATATATTTACCCTCAGGAACATTATAGAGCAGTGCTCAGAATGGCAAAGACAGTTGTACATTAATTTCGTTGATTTTGAAAAGGCTTTTGACAGTATACATAGGGACAGTTTATGGAAAATACTGAGGGCTTATGGAATTCCAAGCTGCATAGTGTCAATCATAAAAAGCCTTTATGCCAACTTTACGTGCAGCATTGGGCAAAGCAACCTAACCTTTGAAGTGAAGACAGGAGTACGACAGGGATGCCCCTTATCAACCACTCTATTTTTAACAGTCATAGACTGGGTGATGCGCCAGACAACAGAGGGCAATCCAAGAGGAATAAGATGGACTACATTTTCTACATTGGAAGATCTGGAATATGCAGATGACATTGCACTGCTAGCACATTCCCATCAACACATCCAGGAAAAAACGGATAGACTTAATAAGTATAGCCAGCAGGTGGGCTTGAACATCAACCTAAAGAAGACAGAGGTCATGACGCTCAATGTGAGCAACCCTGAGCCCATATCAGTAAGGAATCAGCAACTGGAACAGACAGATGCCTTCACATACCTAGGATGCATAGTAGCACCAGACGGCGGAGCAAGCAAAGACATCAACAACAGAATGAACAAAGCAAGAACAGCCTTTTTTAGTCTAAACAACATCTGAAAGTCCTCTCAGTACAGCACAAGCACAAAATTAGGATTATATCAGAGCTGTGTGCTTTGTGTGCTTCTCTATGGCGCGGAGAGCTGGAGAGTTACAGAGAAGGAAATGTCGAAATTGTCCTCTTTTCACACAACATGCCTAAGAAAAACTTTCCGAATCTTTTGGCCGAATACCATCACCAACCAAGATCTGCTTACTCGGAGCAAGCAAGAGGACATGCACACCATCATAGCTGGCAGACGCTGGAGCTGGGTTGGCCATATCCTCAGAAGAGACCCCGATACCATCACAAGAACAGCTATGCTATGGACCCCTGAAGGAAAACGAAAGAGAGGCCGACCAAAAACAACTTGGCGGAGGACTGTGGAGGCTGAGATGCAAAGAATGAACTAGAGTTGGGGCACTGTACGAAGGATGGCCGCTGACCGAGCAAAGTGGAATCAATTTGTTGTTGCCCTACAAGACGCCACCAGGCGTAATGGTCACTGACTGCTTTGACGGTCGGTGGCTAAGGATCAAAGAAGAAGACAGTATAATAGATCTTTAGCTCCCCCGGAAGTTTTGTTATGATTTCTCTATTCAGTTCGGAAGCTTCCTTATTTTTGGTGCACAAAATGACTCGTTGGAGGAAGTAAACGTCTGTAGGCATTAAGTGTGGGCATTTATACATCTCTAAATACTTGAATACGAAGATACATATGTAAACAATTTTGCTGCAATTGTCTCCTCATCATATATAATTCACTTAGGTGCTTACAGTGAGAACAGATACCTATTATAACCTTTGACTGCTTTAAATTGTTTTTAAATATACAATTTTTTTTAATATGATGTAACACAGACCTTTCCAATAAACGATTTTTATCTGAAAGAAAATGGATTTTTAGTGGGGGAGGGGGGTGTAAAATATATATAACGTCACACAATAGGGGGTCTGGGTTATAATGACGAAATGTGGAAGGGGGAGGAGGGTTAAAAAATTGCTAAATTCGGTGACGTCATATGTGGACGACCTCTTTGTTACGGAGGCACATAATGTAGATCAGAGAACGCCTAAAGGAGTATGGACTGCTAGTTCATCTTTTTCTTTCTTTTATGAAATTCTGCAGCTTGTGAACTTACAATGTCCGAACACATAATAAACAAACAAAAAACTGCACAAGCAGCAGCAGAAATTGTGTACTGTAACACTGACAATGTAAGACTGGGCGAAACAGGATTGAAGGGAATAGAAAGCAAGGAATTGAACCACTTTCTGTGGACGTGAGGAAGAAAGCACATGTTATCGTAAAGGTGTGGCTATTAAGGCACTGGTAGTATTAAAAGCACTTCAATCAAGAAAAATATTAGTAAAGTGTAAACCTGTCAGAAAGAAAATATAGATGAACATCATCCACTGATATTCCACAACCAATGACCCAAACAAAACAAAAAATCTGCGAAAACTTTTTTTACACAAGACTTCATCAAATCATATATAAAAAAGAAGTACAGGAATTAGAGTCTTGATATTAACCTAAATGTACATTCAAGAACATAACATGACACTTTAAATAGATTGCAAGGAAACATAAACTTGGAATAATGCAAGGAAATTCAGAAATTTTTCATTAACTTCGATGCTTCATATCAACTTATCATCAGTGGAAACATATTTTCACACACAAAAAGTACATAAAGCAGAGCGGATGTTACCAGATCACATGATAGAAAATCAGAGTGATCATATGTGCATAAACAAGAAGTTTAGATCATTAGTCATTCATTTACTCATCTCCTTTATTGCTTCTTGTGGGACATAGAGCCGGCACTGACCACCATGCAGGAAGCTTGTATCTCGCAAACTTTTATCAGCCGCATTTTACCATATTTCCAGTGTTATTCATTCTTTGTCTCATCAAACGCCCGCCCCTCCCTCCTTCCTGAAAGTACTCGTGACTCAGCCGTTTCAGTCATTACATGACGTGTAAGTAAAGTGTAAGTAAAGTGTAAGTAAAGTAAGTAGTAATAATGAAGTAAAAGTATATACAGAAGATGAGATGGTTTCAGATCATGATCTTTTCTTAGCAAAAATAAGAATAAAACTACATAATCAAGCCAACATACTAATACGGTGTGTCTCAGAAACCAAGGAAAAATAATTCCAGTTACAATATCAATTACGTGCCTATGTCTTCAACAACTAGAAGACGAAACAGATACAGAAGACCGCTGGCAACATATTTTTAAAAAAATATATTAAATTAGACGTATAGAGACGTTCTATGAATTAGAGAACGTCAGCACAAAGCAAAGATAGCAACAAATACCATCAATAAGATAAAGTAGAAGTTTAAACATTATTTTTCAACCAAATTGTAGCTATTGGAGTTAAAAGTTCACCTCAAAATGTAGGCACAAAACATATACCTGTGGCAGTTTGCAAAAACATCACACCTCAAAGAGTAGGCAAAATCTGTAGCTCTAGAAGCAAACAACAAGCGATATATCTCATGCCGTAAGCAAAAAAAGCTTTGACGCAAGAAGTAATAAAAGCGTTTTACTTGAAATAGTAGGCAAAATGCTATACCACAAGTACTAGCCTAAAAAAATGGAAGGAAAAAAATGTCTCAGGCAGAAACAAATATAGTACTTCATATAGTGGGCGAACATAAAACAAATTCTCGCTTCGTAGGTAAAAAAGTAAACCTAAAGTGGTAGGCATATCAAACATATCTCAAGCTGAATGAAAAAAGGCGACTTAAGTACCTACAAAAAATACACTTCAAATAATAGACCACAAAAACTCCTCAAATACTAGGCAAAAATCAATACCTCATCGACAAAAATACTTATGACTGAAGTAGTAAGCAAAACACAATACTTCACGTAGTAGTTAAAAAACTATGCCTGAAATAGTAGACAAAATCTATATTCCAAATAGTTTGCAAACAAACTATACCTCTAGAATGAGGCTAAAAAACATCTCTAGTAGTTGGCAAAAACTATATACCTCAAGTAATAGGCAAAATCACAGTACTTAAGTGGTAGGCAATGAAAAAAATAATAAAACACTTCTATGAAACAAGAAACTATACCTCAAGAAGTCAGCAAAAAATATGCCTCGTAAAGAGAGAAAAAAAACTATACTTATAGCAGTAGACCAAAAACAAACTATACCTTGAATAGTAGGGAAAAGTGTTATACTTCAAGCAGAACTGGTAATGTCTGTACATCACATAGTATGCCGAAAACCTATGCCCTCAAGTTGTAGACAAAAAATGCACCTCACGCAGTTTAAAAAAAAAAAATCTACACCTTAGGTAGTAAGCTAAAATTATACACACCAACTTGGCCAAAGACCAGAGAGAAAATGATGAATCCTTCAAGAGATTCCTTCATGAGCGAAGGCATTCTCGTGCTTCTGAGGCTGAACTGCGCCTAGGTTCAGAATAATCGTATTCTTGGACGCCAAGAAATGTAACGCCGCTTTTCCCTTTTTAAGCCATACGGCTCATTTTCTCTGTCTCAAAACGACCGTGTCTTGTAGCCATGGTTTTTCATTAGATAAGCTCGTATCAAATTCTCTTCACTTTTTTTTACTGCTGTGGAGAAAATGATTATCCTTTGTTCCCGTAAAACACTTGGATGCACAAAGCATTGATGCCTTGATGAGATTCCAGGGTTCTCTGAAGAGACGAAGATATAATAGGACTACTCCCCCTCCCCCCCCCCCTTTGAGTTTGTTTTTTTCCCATAGATTAAGAAGGATTATGTTTAGCTCTGGTCTCTCAGACCCCCCCCCACCCCCCATAAACTTCTAGCGATATGGATATTTGCCTCCTATGGTTGCTTGCGTAGAACAGAAGGATTTATAAGTAATGACAAGCTCACTAATGTGGAATTGAAGACAAGAACTAGAACAGGTGTCAGGACAACAAGAGATGACAAGAACTAGAACAGGTGTCATGGGAACAAGAGATGACAAGAACTAGAACATGGGTCAGGGGAACAAGAGATGACAAGAACTAGAACAGGTGTCAGGGGAACAAGAGATGACAAGAACTAGAACAGGTGTCAGGGGAACAAGAGATGACAAGAACTAGAACAGGTGTCAGGGGAACAAGAGATGACAAGAACTAGAACAGGTGTCAGGGGAACAAGAGATGACAAGAACTAGAACAGGTGTCAGGGGAACAAGAGATGACAAGAACTAGAACAGGTGTCAGGGGAACAAGAGATGACAAGAACTAGAACAGGTATCAGGGGAACCAGAGATGACAAGAACTAGACAGGTGTCAGGGGACCAAGAGATGACAAGAACTAGAACAGGTGTCAGGGGACCAAGAGATGACAATAACTAGAACAGGTGTCAGGGGAACAAGAGATGACAAGAATTAGAACAGGTGTCAGGGGAACAAAATATGACAAGAACTAGAACAGGTGTCAGGGGAATAAGAGATGACAAGAACGAGAACAGGTGTCAGGGGAACAAGAGATGACACGAACTAGACAGGTGTCAGAGGACAAAGAGATGACAAGAACTAGAACAGGTGTCAGGGGAACAAGAGATGACAAGAACTAGACAGATGTCAGGGGACCAAGAGATGACAAGAACTAGAATAGGTGTCAGGGGAACAAGAGATGACAAGAACTAGAACAGGTGTCAGAGGAACAAGAGATGACACGAACTAGAACAGGGGTCAGGGGAACAAGAGATGACAAGAACTAGAACAGGGGTCAGATGAACAAGAGATGGCAAGAACTAGAACAGGTGTCAGGGGAACAAGAGATGAGAAGAACTAAAACAGGTGTCAGGGAAACAAGAGATGACAAGAACTAGAACATGGGTCAGGGAAACAAGAGATGACAAGAACTAGAACAGGTGTCAGGGGAACAAGAGATGACAAGAACTAGAACAGGTGTCGGGGGAACAAGAGATGACAAGAACTAGAACAGGTGTCAGGGGAACAAGAGATGACAAGAACTAGAACAGGTGTCAGGGGAACAAGAGATAACAAGAATTAGAACAGGTGTCAGGGGAACAAAAGATGACAAGAACTGGAACAGGTGTCAGGGGAACAAGAGATGACAATAACTAGAACAGGTGTCATGGAAACAAGAGATGACAAGAACTAGAACAGGTGTCAGGGGAACAAGAGATGACAAGAACTAGAACAGGTGTCAGGGGTACAAGAGATGACAAGAACTAGAACAGGTGTCAGGGGACCAAGAGATGACAAGAACTAGAACAGGTGTCAGGGAAAAAAGAGATGACAAAAACTAGAACAGGTGTCAGGGGAACAAGAGATGACAAGAAATAGAACAGGTGTCAGGGGAACAAGAGATGACAAGAACTAGAACAGGTGTCAGGGGAACAAGAGATGACAAGAATTAGAACAGGTGTCAGGGGACCAAGAGATGACAAGAACTAGAACAGGTGTCAGGGGAACAAGAGATGACAAGAACTAGAACAGGTGTCAGGGGACCAAGAGATGGCAGGAACTAGAACAGGTGTCAGGGAACAAGAGATGACAAAAATTAGAACAGGTGTCAGGGGAACAAGAGATGACAAGAACTAGAAAAGGTGTCAGGGGAACAAGAGATGACAAGAACTAGAACAGGTGTCAGGGGAACAAGAGATGAAAAAACTAGAACAGAGGTTAGGGGAGCAAGAGATGACAAGAACTAGAACAGGTGTCAGGAGAACAAGAGATGACAAGAACTAGAACAGGGGTCAGGGGAGCAAGAGATGACAAGAACTAGAACAGGTGTCAGGGGAACAAGAGATGACAAGAACTAGAACAAGTGTCAGGGGAACAAGAGATGACAAGAACTAGACAGGTGTCAGGGGAACAAGAGATGACAAGAACTAGAATAGGTGTCATGGGAACAAGAGATGACAAGAACTAGAACAGGTGTCAGTGGAACAAGAGATGACAAGAACTAGAACAGGTGTCAGGGGAACAAGAGATGACAAGAACTAGAACAGGTGTCAGGGGAACAAGAGATGACAAGAACTAGAACATGTGTCAGGGGAACAAGAGATGACAAGAACTAAAACAGGGGTCAGGGAACAAGAGATGACAAGAACTAGAACAGGTGTCAGGAGAACAAGAGATGACAAGAACAGGTGTCAGGGGAACAAGAGATGACAAGAACTAGAACAGGTGTTAGGGGAACAAGAGATGACAAGAACTAGAACAGGTGTCAGGGGAACAAAAGATGACAAGAACTAGAACAGGTGTCAGGGGAACAAAAGATGACAAGAACTAGACAGGTGTCAGGGGACCAAGAGATGACAAGATCTAGAACAGGTGTCAGGGGAACAAGAGATGACAAGAACTAGAACAGGTGTCAGGGGAACAAGAGATGACAAGAACTAAAACAGGGGTCAGGGGAACAAGAGATGACAAGAACTAGAACAGGTGTCAGGGAATAAGAGATGACAAGAACTAGAACAGGGGTCAGGGGAACAAGAGATGACAAGAACTAGAACAGGTGTCAGGGGAACAAGAGATGACAAGAACTAGAACAGGTGTCAGGGGAACAAGAGATGACAAGAACTAGAACAGGTGTCAGGGGAACAAGAGATGACAAGAACTAGAACAGGTTCAGGGGAACAAGAGATGACAAGAACTAGAACATGGGGCAGGGGAACAAGAGATGACAAGAACTAGAACAGGTGTCAGGGGAACAAGAGATGACAAGAACTAGAACAGGTGTCAGGGGAACAAGAGATGACAAGAACTAGAACAGGAGTCAGGGGAACAAGAGATGACAAGAACTAGAACAGGTGTCAGGGGAACAAGAGATGACAAGAACTAGAACAGGTTTCAGTTGAACAAGAGGTGACAAAAACTAGAACAGGTGTCAGGGGAACAAGAGATGAGAAGAAGACGCTGGAGATGGACATGATATACATTGAGGAAACCTGTCGATAGTATAACAAGGCAGATTTTATTCTGGAATCCCCAGAGTAATAGGAGCACCGTAGACCAATAATCACATGGAGAAGAGAAATGGAGACAGAAGTGAATTGATGAAAAAGTAGAAAGAACTTGAACTGGTGGCACGTGACAGGAAGACTTCGCATGTGTTTGTTGAAAGCCTATGCTCATTGCGTAACTAAAGGGTATTGATTGAGTAATGTTTAGCTTTGGACTCTCAGACCCCTATAAACATCTATCGATATGTATGTTTGCGTCCTTCAGGTCTACGCTCTAGCAAGCTTGTAATTTGTCAGACCCCTAAAGAACATCTATCGATGTGTATGTTTGCGACCTTCAGGTCTACTCTCTAGCAAGCTTGTAATTTCTCAGACCCCTATAAACATCTATCGATATGTATGTTTACGTTCTTCAGGTCTACGCTCTAGCAAGCTTGTAATTTCTCAGACCTCTATAAACATCTATCGATATGTATGTGTCGTGTTTTGGTCTGTCTTACACCACGGTCATATTTACCGCACGCAATACTATAGGAAAACGGACCGAAATAAGAAGCAATGAAAACGCTCCTTTTTCTGGTGTGTATAAGGAAACCTTTTTAGGCGTAACATAGAGGCCCATTTTGTGTAAATGATAGTAAGAATTTATTTAATTTCTTAAGAACTAGAGATGTTTAAAAGGAAAGATATAGATAGTTCAACAACGGGGATGTTACTTAAGAGGTAGGTGCAAAGACTTCCTCGAATAGTAGTTCATTTAAAGAGAAAATCGTTTAAATTGACATCTATACATCAGGGTAGTCCTAAATTTAGTTAGTTAAAGTCTGCATAGATTTAAATGCATTTTGCTAACTAAACAAGTATTAGATAGAACGGTAGAGATAAATTCACAGTATAATACTAACTTTAAATGATCAAAATCGGTTCAGAATTTAGAGAGATAATAAATATTAAAAAATTTTCACACTGAACAAGCAGGCAAAAGATGCCTCGTTTTTAGATTCCTAACATCGGTTTTTTGCCGTGTTCTCCGATACGGGGGAGCGACGGTATAAAAGTCCTTGAACTTGGTTGATTTGGAGCCACAGCTTTTTGAAACACTAAGCGGTACAGAAGAGAGCGGCAAAAAGTGTGCTGTCAAATATTTTGCCACTGCATCTGCATAGCAGATCTAAATATCTTTTGACAGCCTGTTACAGCTTATGTGTATTGCCTGAGGGTAAGAAAGAATATATATATGTATATAATTATGTAATTTTCTTGTGATTAATCCACTTGTGTGTTCGTAAGTGTGTTGAGTGTGTTAAGAAAAAAAATTACAGGACGAGTGTATTGCCATCTGAAGCCAGCATGTGTTGACTTTTAGAGACGAAAGCCAGCATTGGGAAATGTGTAGAATATTTGAGAATTATGGCAAAAATACGACTGTAGGTTTAATAATGTATTTGAAGGAGTATTTCCTAAAAGAAAGACACACTGATCAGGACCATGAGAAAGGATCATAGAATTTGTTAACATGTATTAATCAAGATGTCACTTAATAGTTTGAACTGAACCAAATCATTGTATGGAAGCAGATCATGTACAAATGGATCTAACGTAGAATTTATAAGGAAAGTGCAATCACATTGAACTGGCTGTGACTGGTACTGAGGTAAATAGTCCTGTGCAACTGTTAGCACCATGTCTGAAACTGTTTGTTACGTCCATTGTGTGTGTGGATAGAATAGAGCTGGACCATACAAGGGTTGTGATTATTTGTATTACAGTTTTTATCCTGCAACTACTAAGATTGTACGAGGCATTCACTTCTGAGGGACTCTTTGGTACAAACGTTCTCAATATATCTTCTTCTTCATCATTCGTCCTGAAAATGACGTTGGTTGCGTTGTGTCTGTTTACGCCGGAGCTGTGATATCTGCGCCTTTCGGCCGACACATCCGACTTCAGCACGGCATTTTTGGGACCGGGTTTGCCTTGCCTCTTCGATCCCTACTCTCTCAGCCAGACTGCAGTGATGCAGCCTGTTTCCAGGACCACCACGTGGAGGTGGAGTAGGGTCTTGGTCAGCTCTGGTTCGCTGACCCTGATGCACGCAGGGTACCTCCCGAAATAACTTTCGGTGGCACGAGGTTGGGCAATGTTAGATCAAGCTGTTGCCCATGCAGCATGACCCGGCCTGGACGTCAGAGGAACGGTCTAGCCGATACAGTCTGACACCAGTAGCAACAGCCTAGTCACTAGTAGGATACGGAACTTGCCCTCCAAGTCATCTTCCCATTTAGTCATTACTGACTGTATTAGGGATACAGACACCTCGAGAGCAGAGGGTCTGGGAGCCGGACATTCTACGTCCCCGAGTCATCGCTGACCATATATGGGAACGCAGACACCTCGAGACCCGTAGGTCTGAGGGAAATGCCGGACTGCTCGAGCGCTATCTGGAAACGGACACGACTCTCTGCCACGTTTTCTGATACTGGGAGGGCCCGAAAAAGGCACCACACACAGTCGTTAGAGGCGGAGCTAAACTACTGCCTCGCTAACCGATGAACTGGGAGGGCCCGGTCGTACCGGGATCACCACGCGCAGTCTCTCGAGAGATATATATATATTAATGTGAAATAAATAATTAATATTTGAAATATAACTTTATCATATTTAACTATTGTGGAAATGGACATTCCATGTTTATTTATTTTATCTTGTAAAAACATTTGAATTCTTTTATTATTTTCCTAACCGAAAAGAGAAACGGTATAGGATCAATAAATTGTAAATATATATATAATCAGTCTTACTTAATTATTTAAATTGAGTTAAGGTTCTGTTGGTTATATATATCTATTACAGATTTAATTAACTAATTAATCCCCCAGCAGAGTCAAATACAAAAATAATAACCATTATTCAAGGGAGGATCTTGAGAGGTAGCACTTAGACCTTCAGTAACAAACACAATCATCATACTTGAAGGTTTATACAGCTTGACCCTACCTTTGATTGTTCGATACACCCTTGCTCTTTTCAGAGAAGGGGGTATTTCTTATAAGACCAATGTAACTGGTCATCCACCATTTTTTTGTAACTGGTCCCTTTGGATCCCCATTGATAGGTATAGAATAGTGATGGGTGACAGTTATCTGGTTGAGTCTAAAACGCGAATGTATAATAGAAAATCTCCAAGAGTCAATTCAACTTCAATAGTGTCAAGGACGGACACTAGAACTCGTGGTTGAGTAATGATACTATTAACGGTTTATTTGACAATACGTAGACGTGGACAATACGACAGCTCATGCATATACATAGTAGATTAACTTGTGACATAGGGTATTCAGCTTCCATCCTATACTTAGTGAAGCATCATCAATAGGCATCGATATATGCATACATGTTTATCTTGCTATAAATTACTTGACTTACCGAACGTTCTAGACGACTGTTGACCTCTCAAGGGCAGTCCATCATATTACAATCAAGGGTATACAACCCATTACGGAATACTTCTTCTTAGTTAGTTTGGCAATGAAAATCCGACTTCTGATAAAGCATTATAACTTGTGAAGTGTGTACAAACTTCTAACTGCTGACGTTCTGATTCAACTCTCCATATTAGCCGTTACTCGCTTGACGGCTACTTTAAATATTTAATAACGCAGATCCCGTTCATTTCATAAACAATGTTCATATAATTAACATCTTCAAAACTTCCAGTGCATTGACGTTACGACTTTTATCCATTCTGGTCCCAACATGTACGGGTACCAGCTAGAGGTCGACTTGACTGAAGAAGAATCAATGACGAAACTATTCTTACAACATTATCAATCAATTATAATTATAATATTACCTGACTTGAGTGACCTGGGGGCTATGACTTAAATTGCAGTGACCCAGTCACCAAGTAATTACAATATGTCCGAATGAAGGACTGAAAAAACATCAGACTCTCAGTCTGAAAAGGAACTCTGCCTTGCTCCACTATGGAGATACGTCATCTGCCCCTCTGGTAACAACCGCGCTAATTTACCAATATAAAAAATGTGCGTTCTCGTGCGCAACAAACTATATCACTAACATCTGAGTTGGTGTGTACACATATTTAACAGATGCAGGACCTGGGACTGCAATTATCTGTTAATGCCTGTTAAGGATATAAAATGTACGCAACAGCTTCCTTATCAGCCCCCTTTTAAAAAAAAATAATTCTATTAATTAGTAATTTTTTTAATCGGAGAGGTGAGTCAAATTTACATATTTATATACTAAAAATTACATCATGATTTATATTAATTAATAATGAAAAAACGAATATGAAATTTAAGTTAACACAACTAAACAAGAGTATGCATAAAAGCATACATCCACAGTCGACCGACTTTGGAACGATGTGGTAAAATTAAGAGAAATAAAGTATGAATAATGATTGAAATTAAACCACAAGAATGTTAAAACATCCAACCAAATCAAAAAATCAACAAATGATTTTAAATCAACAAAAATGAGAATACGTCAGAAATGATACGTGAATTAGGAACCAAAAAATGTAAATAAAACAAGCAAAGTGAATAATACACATAATCAAACACGGGAAGTGAACAACACCCGTACTGTGTCTAAAATCAATAAGAGGCCCTAATCACCTACTAGTGCTAAAATAATACACCATGAGTGGCAGTTCCTAGCACAAAGAATCTTATACAAACTACTATTGTTAAAGAATGTTAAATATTCAACTAATTAAGTACATTTAATTGATAATATAATCCATTATTCATATATTAAAATTGTCACTAATTCCAAATAATTTTAATCTCCAATAATCTTAATAAGTGTCACTGTTATTATCTAAAACAGTTAATAATATCTGAAGTTCTGTTATATAAATTCCAATCACGCTGAAAAGTTACTTTCTGAGTCATCGAGTAATTTTGCATATTCCTTTGGAAAAGTAAATATCCATCATGTAACATTGAATTTTATATATGTCTACAGTGTAATTTTTTCGAGGAAAATGTTACCACATTAAAAAGTTATATCCTAATAAATGTTATGGAGAATACACTGAGTATTTCCTTATAGCAATAAAAGTATGAGTAATCCACTTCCATTCGAAAATCAGTGAAGATATAAACTTGCGTAGATGTTAGACAAATAAACAATGTACATTGAGCATCACATTACAATTGACTGACTGTCTGTGAAGAGGTTTCGATCTCGGTAGGTCGTATTAACTCGCTTGGTTCGCTTGGACATCGTGATAAACAGTCCGCGAAAACATTTTGAGATCCAGGGATCGGCCGAATCGAGAAGCTGTAGGGTTGTAAGGCAATGGCATACCTCGTTGATTTTGAAGACTTCACATCTTTAGTATTAAGAGCCGTGAGTGCCTTTTGATCCGACTCCACAATAAAGTGAGAACCTAATAAGTAACGCTCAAGTTTGGTAACTGACCAAACTAACGCTAGGAGTTCTTTGTCCAGAACCGAATATTTCTGCTCAGTTGACGTTAATTTTCTCGATACGTACATCACCGGATGTAAGGTGCCTGAGTATTCCTGGAGTAATACGCCGGCGATTCCGTAGTTGGACGCATCACTACGCAGAATGAAAATAAGGTTTGGATTAGGTAACCTTAAAAACGGAGCAATGAAAAAAAATGTTTTGATTGAATACAACGCGATTTGATGTTCCTCAGACCACCGAATCACGTTAGCTGTGCCCTTCCTCAACAATGAAGAGAAAGGTGCAGTAATGGTAGATAGGTGAGGTATAAATTTACCATAAAATTGAATGAGACCTAACAAAGATCGTACTTGTTTCTTTGTTTTCGGTGTTGTAATATTGAGGATTTTTGAGACATTACTGTCCTCTGTGTATAACATGCCGCGACCGATACGGTGACCCAAAAATGATATGTCGAGAAAACCGACAAATGCCTTCGATGGCTTAGCTGTTAAGTTATAATCCCGTAATGTGGACAGTAATGTTTTTAATCCATGAATGTGCTCCTCCCATGAGTCGCTGAAAAGACAAATGTCATCAATGTATGCAATGACATCGGGACGATGAGATAGTATGCGACGCATCATGCGTACAAAGGTAGCAGGTGCGTTTACTAAGCCGAATGGCATAAAATTCTACTAGAATAAGCCCCGAGGAGTAGAGAAAGCAGAGAGTGGCTTTGCCTTTGGTGTCAGTGGGACTTGCCAATATCCCTTTGACAGGTCCAATTTAGAGAAAAAAGTAGAGTTAGCCAGTTTACCCAGTAAATCTTCTAGAAGAGGTAAAGGTTCAGTGTCAAATTGTGTAATTTTGTTTAATTTCCTGTAGTCTACACAAAGACGAATATTGTTATCTTTTTTTCTGATAATCACCATAGAAGAAGAATATGGTGAAGTTGAAGGTTCAATTATCTTTAATTGAAGCATCTCTTCCAATTCCTTATCAACCTGAGAACGAAAGTGCAAAGGGATAGGGTATGGACGAACTCGAATAGGTGTGTCGTCAGTTAATAGAATATCATGTTGGATAACTGACGTATGACCTGGGATGTCAGTGAAAACATCCTGATAGGATTTAAGAAGTGAAGAGACTTGCTGACGTTGATCCACAGAAAGATTAGAAGAAATTGTCACATCATTCCAATTTTCAGTTGGATGCAGTGGTACCACTGGTATAGGTAATGGTACGTCATGAAAAGAAGACTCTTCTTCTTGAATGACAGACAAATTAGTATAGTGTTGAATAGGAGGAGACGTGAGTAATATTCCTTCAACATATTAATGTGAAAGGTTTTATGCTTGCCATTGATATCGACAATGTAGTCGACATCGGATATTCTAGAGATGATCTTAAAAGGACCTCTCCAGGTAATTAGTAGACGATTGTTATGAGAAGGTAATAAGACAAATGCTTCGTCACCAGGAAGGAGCTGGCGAAGACGTCTATACCTGTTTGCAAAAAGACGAGCTTTTTCTTTAGCTTGTTCAGATTATGCGGTAGCTAACCTACATGCATCTATGATTCTTTTTCTCAAAGAGATCACATACTCATAAGAGGATTGAGTTTCCTCTTCCATATTCTCTTCAATGAGCAAGTCGTGGAGTAACGACATTGGTCCGCGAGGTTGAATGCCAAAAACGAGCTAGAACGGAGAGAAACCAGTAGCTTCGTTTTGCACCTCGCGATACGCAAAGAGAGCAGTGGGTAGGACTCGGTCCCAATCCTGAGGATGATCCTGAGTAATCTTTCCTAACAACTGTTTGAGTGTCCTATTCTGACGCTCAATTAAACCATTGGACATTGCATGGTAGATCGAACTAAGAGATCTATCAATACCCAACGTCCTCATGACCTGAGACATTGATTCAGAAATAAACTGGACACCATGATCCGATAAGATCTTACGCCAAAAACCAATGCGCGAAAAGATCATCCATAATGCCTCTGCAACACTAGCAGATGAAGTATTTTTCAGAGGTATGGCCTCAGGCCAACGAGTACAATATCAATACACGTGAGGATATGTGTATGTCCTCTGGCAGAAGGTAGCATTGGACCAATGATCTCAATCGCCATTTTATCAAATGGACGAATAGCGATATCCGCAGCTTGAATAGGAGCCGCATGATATGGACCCCGAACTTTAACCTCCTGACATGTCACACAGGAACGACAGTAGATAGTCACAGCTTTATGAATGCCTGGCCAATAGAATACAGATAGCACTCTAGATTTGGTTCGTGAAAAACCCATATGGCCTGCGCATTGAGAGTCGTGTGCATGACGCAATATACGAGCTCTCATAGAAGAAGGTACTACAATCTGAGAACGTACGGATGAATCAGTTTCCCGTATCATTCTCACCAAAATACTATTTTTAAGTGCAAAATTATGTCTAGATTTTGAATCTTTGTTGGTGGTATTCTTTTTGTTAACTAGTTGAAAATTTTTTTTTAAAGAAGCATCATTCTTTTGTAAAGTAGCAAACAACTCCCGTGAAATAGGAGAATCATCATCATTATTGGCGTTGACCGTAGGTTCAGAAGGTGTATTATGCAACATATCATTAGCTTGCGCTCTAGTAACTATTGCATTTGCAGCATGAATATGTCGCTCTTCCCATTCAGCAATTTGATGTGGGGTACACTCTTTTATACCATGTATGCGACCTAGTATGACATCACTAATTGGATTTTGAAGAAGGCATGCGTGGATCTTTCCTGAAAAGAAAGGTGTTTTAAGATGAATAATGGCTGTAGGAAAAGTTTCCACAGTCCCACCAAACGTCACGCATTTGACAGTATTGCCAGTAGCACAGGATGGGTGGATCAACGAATTCCGGACTCCAACGGTGCTACAACCTGAGTCAAAAAGAATAGAGCAAGGAATATCATTGACAAATCCGCTATTAAATTTAAGACATCCTTTTCCCATGTGCACCGACGCAGAAGTGACCGTACAGACTGCTGGGAGACTTGGCAAAATATGTCCGCATCGCAGCGTCGTGATCGCCTTGGGCTGGAATAGGGTTGTGCACTCGTGACAAGTCTTAACCTGCTCAAAATCAAGAGAACATGACATGGCATTGTGTGTATTAACATTTTTATCCTGTTCTTTGTTAGTTTGAGCATCCATCAAAGCAACATTAGAGTGATGACGCGGTCTACTGCTCGAAGATCTATCTCTACGCCGCGATCGATTTTGACTATTATCTTTAAAATTGCCATAATTACTATTTCTGTTTGAGTTAAAATCTTGGTTAGAACGCCAATTATTGTTATCACTGTTATGTCTTTGACCATATGATCTATTTAGAGAACCATGTCTATTGTGAGAATACTGCGATTTAGATCGCCAATTTTGTTTATTGTGGTGAATTAGTTGTTATTATTGGTTACAATATTATATTAATGGTATCTGGTGTGAGGTCAGCTATGCAAGTCCCTGAGGTTTATTAAATATAAATAAGTTTACAGGGTACTTGTCTGCTTCCACCACGACCTCACCCGATTATATATCTTCCCCTACTGAAGTGTATTGGTGTGTGTAGGTTGTCTAGCAAGTGTCTAGGGTATATGCAATGTGATGAAGTATATGAACAGGACAACAACTACACCTATTACTAATAAACAATGATTAACCAAGTCACTGGGTAAAGTTTGGAATGTAACTTATTTTTTTATAATTTATTTTCCTGTATCTAGTTATTCTTCTGACACAGGAATAATCAACTCAACATGATAATGAAATTATTTACAACCAATTATTTTACAACTGTCATTGAGTCGGTGTTATCCCACAATTATTTATATGTCTCAAACTGGGAAAATGTCAAGTATCTCTTGCTCCTAGAAACGGGTACAAGTTTATTGAACGTTTTTGTTCCTCACTGTCTGATACACTATCTTTTGTGAAAACTGAGAGAGTGGAGTGTTTGTGATATCAATTTCCCAGACAAGTCTTATCTGAGGTCTCTGGAACCAGGCTGTTTGAAGTATGTATAAAACGCCAGCCTCCACTGCCAAGACACGATTCTGCTTCTATAGGTAAATCACTGTGTAGGCACTCAGTAGTTAGGCCTCACTGCAGAACTTAGGGACAGGTGTTAGCTCACCTGGGCTCACTCGTAGATGAAACTCTGGAACAATACAAATGTGTCCCACTCAGCATCTAATAATCTCTCTCTTTCATTATTCTAACATGGCAATATCATCAGACATCAGTATGGTAACTAAACAATTAGTTAACGTTCTCAATTTGGTTGGTACCTCCTTCTGGATAAATGACATTCAAACCACCGTTTGACATTTTCCTTGATAAAGGAAACATTTTACATTAATACTATCAAGTCATGTACAATCACGGTGACTTGCTGAAGAAGACGGCCAGTGATCTTCCTGGTCTTATGTCATAACACAACATTTTTTTTTCATCATATTTACTTTTCTTTTCTCCCCATATGGCAGAGAGCCTGTCTGGCTTTTCTACACCAGGTTAATACTGTTTCCTAACAACGCTGTGAAACAACACAGAGTTTTGATGTTAGCTTCCCTCCAGATAAATGTTTCCCCTTTTAGGTTCATACAGAGTCGATAATGCATACATGATACAAATGACAATATAAATGTTAATATAAAGGTTTTCATATTTACCGCAATCAAAGAAATTTTATACACCAAGTTGTAGAATAGGGCGATATATGGTAACAAATCCAGATCGCTGCCTGTGCAGAATTAGCAAACAAGACAGTACTCTTGCCTTGTCTTTAACAACAACGTCTTTAGTGTAAGAAATTTCTTATCTAGTGGCCCCCTATACTCAATACTAATTGGTTGTATACAACCGTTAGTCTATTACACTACAGCCAATCAGAGACTGTTTAGTGAATAGCGTTCCTTTTCAAATAAAACTGACCTCAAATATTCAAATTAAGGACTCCTTCCCCTTTTACCCCACCTACGGGCGAAACTGAGATCTGTCTATCTGACTTCTGTCCAACTTCTTTATTTCTTAATAGTTTTAAATACTCATACATACTTATTAATCCTGCTGTTATCTATTACACAGTCAGTACATATTTATTCTTTTAAGTCTTTCTAATGCCTAGTATCGTGTTGTCTCCTACAATGCTTCAATTTTAAATTGGTAAACACGAACCGTGACACTCCTTATCGGACGTTAACCTTAATTTTTCTTTTTATTTTCAAACTACCGTATGTAGAACGAACACTACGCTACGTCACAAACTTTTAACAACTTGCGTGTGTGTGTGTGTATCGTCTGCTAAAACCAGCGTGTGAATATATGTCCAGAACGAGTGTCGAGAAAAAGGGGGTCTTTCAAACGCCAGTCATGGTATCGCATTTCTGGCACAAGAAAATATTTAAATCTCAAAGCCAACGCTAGCAAAGTGTATAATGTTAAACCGCGGCAAATCGTTTAGGTCTTATTTCGGTATACAAATTTGAGCGTGCGGCTGGCATATGGGAGGAAGCCAGTCAGACACAAACGGGCTGGGTCTATATATATGCATTTGGGAGTACAATTCTATGGAATTTAGCGATTGTTCTCACAGATTTTACTACACACCTCCTTTCCTAAAACATGCATTCACTGCAAGTTATTATCTGTGAGACAATTAGCGTAAACAAAGTACTATTCCCTAGGCTTTTCCTGCTCTTGTGTTTTCATGGATTTCTGCAGTGGGGTCATTCAAAGTAAGCACAACTCAAGAAAGCTGCCTCAGACCTCTGCAATCCAAGAATCTATTTCAGTTATGTTACTGAACAGCTGCAAGTGTTACTGCTTGTCTTAATGCTGCTTAGCAATCAGTATTCGCCATTTCTCTTCTCTGAGTCTGCTCAACGACATGTCCCGAGAATATTAGATGTTCCTCAAATTGTACGTTATGAGGAGTTGATCTATATGGTGATATCTGAGTTGTGTAGGGGATCCAATAATTTCCTGATCAGCCTTAATAAACACTCGGACTATCCTCAATTCAAAAAGGCAACAATGGAGGCACTCTGCTCCTCCGAAATGTTCACAGCCAACAATTGGTCTGATCTCAGGCTTGATTGAATGTGGAAACACCCTTCTAATAATATTCTATAATGTGCCACTCAAATGGAGGCCATATTCACCAACTATATTCTCCGCCTACCGACAATTTGGTGAAATAAGATAATATGTAGGGAAATGAGTTTCTGCATCAGAAATCAATTCTCCCTTATCTTTGCTATAATATGTGTGGGTGATCTCCATCCAGGGTCCAATCAATACTTCCCCTTGGACGGTGTAGGGTCGGGTGACTACCAATGTCACCAGTGCCCTTTTCATGCTAAATTAATAGCCATATTGTGATGCGCTGTGAGCATTTTCCGAATTGCTCACTCGTCCACTCCCCACTTTTCTTCTAACATTTTGTTTCGGGTTCAAATCTGGCGGATTATCTTCAATATTGATTTCAGCCAGTTCCCTAACTGCGGCTTCAAACTGAGCCTGGGTTGACTGGTCTGAGTTTCTATTTTCTCTGGATGCCCTTCTCAGAGTTGCTAATCTAAATATTTTTGGTGCAAACTGTTGGTGGGAAGGTGGATACCTATCCTCCATGTCAACCTTATTATTTTCCTTGTTATTTTTAAGCCAATGTGTTTCAGAATGCTTGGCTGGCATCTGATTATGATTTTCCCAACTTGGGGAATGTACCTTGCTACATTTTTCACAGGCCCCCACAAATTGTGCAATATCAGCAGCTACTTGGGGCCAGTAATATTTTTCCGATGTCCTTTGACGTGTGGTTCCATTCCTCTGGTGTCCACCGTCGGGTACAACATGAGCGTGTGCCATCACTTTTTCCCTGTAGGGAGTTGGCAATACCAACTGTCCCTGTTCTTTGGATCCTGCTCTAGCTTTCCTGAAGAGCAGTCTCTCTTTCAAATAAAATTGTCCTTTCTTAGGGTGTGCATGGCTTGTTGGCAATTTTCCAAAGCAAGGTTTTAATGTTTTATCCTTTGCCTGGGCCTTTCTCATCTGCTTATGAGAATAAACTAGTGGTGGTTCTTCCTCCGTTCTACTAGGGGTCGACCTAACCTGAAGCGTGGCCATTACCACAGGTTTTACCGGGCTCCCTAGAAAAACATTTACTTCCTAACACCAGCGGGTAATTAGGGTCGTCACACACGGCTGCTCTGATCACTCCTTCCACGTACCTTGTCTCTACATTGATCTCGGCTACTGGAAGTGTCATGGTGTCTATTCCCTTTACGGCCCCTTGTATCTCCACTTTCTCTGTGGTGTACTGTTCAGGGTGCACTAGGGTTGCACTCACAACTGAGTCATATTCTAAACCTGAATCGTAAAGGCACCTAACCTTGGTACCATTACATGTCACTTCTTCACAGATGGGGGGATGTTGAAGATTAATATGATTCTCTGTCAGTTTCTTCTTCCCCTTGTCCACTGTTATCATGCAGGCCGCGAGACATGGAGGAACTTTCCTACCACAGTCAATAGTATTATGATTATTCATCCTACAAACTTTACAATATTTCCCTTCTGGTTTGTAGGGTCTCCTTTCTCTGAAATGCGAGTTTCTATCTCGTTGGTCAAAACTTGGCTTATCATAATAGGCTTTACCCTTATTAAACTTATCTCTGTGTTTATAGGTAGGTTGGTTTTGGTTTGGTGGAGCTTTATCATGGTCTATAGGCTTCTTCTTTAAACTTGCTATCTCAGACTGGCCTGCCTGATATCTCTCAGCCACATTTAAGATCTCCCCCAGCCTCTCAGCACCCTGTTCCGTGAGAAATTTTCTCAGGTCTGGAGCCATGGACTCTCTTAACTGCTCAGTCATAATCATTTCCTTTAAATCTTGGGTTTTCCCCAGAGCAGTCCATTTCTCCAGGTATGTCTCCAGGCGTGCAGAGAACTGGTGGTAAGTCTCTCCAGTCAACAGTTTGGCATCCCTAAATTTCTTTCTGTAAAATTCACTGTTTTTCTCATATCTAACTAGAAGAGTTTGCTTAAGAATGTCGTAGTCATCTTGTTCATCCTTGCTCAGTTTGGCGAAGACCTCATAAGAGGTTCCCCTAAGTCCCTGAGATACCTTCATACTCCATCTCTCTTTCTCTAGCCCATACATAGTAGCTAACCTTTCAAATCTAGATAAAAATGACTCAATATCATCATCTTTTTCTACAAATGGGTCCAACTGGAACCCCATGGCTGAGGTTGAGGCAACCTGGCCTGCAGCAGAGTCGGAGATGGATGAGCTACTTCCATTATCAGGAGCATGGCCTTGTAACTACAACTCCCTTAGTCGTAGTTCATGTTCCCTTTGGAGTCTTTTATCTTCTCTCTCAGCCTCAAGTCTCCTTTCTTCTTTCTTGGCCTCAGCCTCAAGTTTCCTCTCCTCTAACTGCAGCCTCTTGATCTCAGCCTCCCTATCAGCCTCTAATTTCTTAAGCTCCCTAGCATCCTCTAACATAATTCTCTTCTCCTCAGCTAATCTCTTATCTTCCCTTTCCATATACTTATCACACTCTGATGTCACATACTGAATCAGAGCTTGCCCATCTAAATTCATTTCCTTTGCAGTCTGCACAGCAGCAGATCTGTATTTAGCCATATCCGCCATTTTATAGTTAACAATATGAAATACTATCCACTACCTTAACTAATTAACCAACTCTAAACACAAGACAAAGGGCAATGATATCTCAAACCACTCTCAAATTATTTTTACTATTAGATTTTACAAATACTGGGACTAGTGACTCACTTAATGTAGGGTACTAAGAACCTTTAAATCCCGGAAGAGCGTCCCAATTAATGTGGTGAATTAGTTGTTATTATTGGTTACAATATTATATTAATGGTATCTGGTGTGAGGTCAGCTATGCAAGTCCCTGAGGTTTATTAAATACAAATAAGTTTACAGGGTACTTGTCTGCTTCCACCACGACCTCACCCGATTATATATCTTCCCCTACTGAAGTGTATTGGTGTGTGTAGGTTGTCTAGCAAGTGTCTAGTGTATATGCAATGTGATGAAGTATATGAACAGGACAACAACTACACCTATTACTAATAAACAATGATTAACCAAGTCACTGGGTAAAGTTTGGAATGTAACTTATTTTTTTATAATTTATTTTCCTGTATCTAGTTATTCTTCTGACACAGGAATAATCAACCCAACATGATAATGAAATTATTTACAACCAATTATTTTACAACTGTCATTGAGTCGGTGTTATCCCACAATTATTTATATGTCTCAAACTGGGAAAATGTCAAGTATCTCTTGCTCCTAGAAACGGGTACAAGTTTATTGAACGTTTTTGTTCCTCACTGTCTGATACACTATCTTTTGTGAAAACTGAGAGAGTGGAGTGTTTGTGATATCAATTTCCCAGACAAGTCTTATCTGAGGTCTCTGGAACCAGGCTGGTTGAAGTATGTATAAAACGCCAGCCTCCACTGCCAAGACACGATTCTGCTTCTATAGGTAAATCACTGTGTAGGCACTCAGTAGTTAGGCCTCACTGCAGAACTTAGGGACAGGTGTTAGCTCACCTGGGCTCACTCGTAGATGAAACTCTGGAACAATACAAATGTGTCCCACTCAGCATCTAATAATCTCTCTCTTTCATTATTCTAACATGGCAATATCATCAGACATCAGTATGGTAACTAAACAATTAGTTAACGTTCTCAATTTGGTTGGTACCTCCTTCTGGATAAATGACTTTCAAACCACCGTTTGACATTTTCCTTGATAAAGGAAACATTTTACATTAATACTATCAAGTCATGTACAATCACGGTGACTTGCTGAAGAAGACGGCCAGTGATCTTCCTGGTCTTATGTCATAACACAACATTTTTTTCATCATATTTACTTTTCTTTTCTCCCCATATGGCAGAGAGCCTGTCTGGCTTTTCTACACCAGGTTAATACTGTTTCCTAACAACGCTGTGAAACAACACAGAGTTTTGATGTTAGCTTCCCTCCAGATAAATGTTTCCCCTTTTAGGTTCATACAGAGTCGATAATGCATACATGATACAAATGACAATATAAATGTTAATATAAAGGTTTTCATATTTACCGCAATCAAAGAAATTTTATACACCAAGTTGTAGAATAGGGCGATATATGGTAACAAATCCAGATCGCTGCCTGTGCAGAATTAGCAAACAAGACAGTACTCTTGCCTTGTCTTTAACAACAACGTCTTTAGTGTAAGAAATTTCTTATCTAGTGGCCCCCTATACTCAATACTAATTGGTTGTATACAACCGTTAGTCTATTACACTACAGCCAATCAGAGACTGTTTAGTGAATAGCGTTCCTTTTCAAATAAAACTGACCTCAAATATTCAAATTAAGGACTCCTTCCCCTTTTACCCCACCTACGGGCGAAACTGAGATCTGTCTATCTGACTTCTGTCCAACTTCTTTATTTCTTAATAGTTTTAAATACTCAACGAAGTGGATTGGCCTTGAAGTTGGAATTGCGATGGGATGTACCATCTCTCCGATACTATTCGTGATGGCTATGCAGGTAATCCTCAATGCGGCTGAAGGAATGGCTATAGGTCCAAAGCTCGGTGGAATGTGTCTCATGCCACCGCTCAAAGCATTCATGGATGACACAACAATTCTGACATCAGATGAACATCAGGCCCGGAGGATGTTAGCACGCCTGGATGAACTAGTCAGCTGGTGCAGAATGAGCTTCAAACCCAAGAAGTCGAGAAGCCTATCAGTCAGGAAAGGGAAGATAGCAGAGGTCATATTCACGGTTTCCAACCAAAGAATCCCTACTGTCATTGAGGAACCTGTTAAAAGTCTTGGCAGGGTGTACGATGCCTCATTAAAAGACTGAAAGGCAGTGCAACAGACAATAGAAATGGCAGACAGAGGGCTACAGATCATAGACCAAAGCAGACTCCTGGGGAAGTTCAAACTGTGGTGCCTCCAGTTCATGTTGATACCAAAGTTGCTGTGGCCACTGCTTATATATGAAATAAGCACAAGTACAGTGGAAGCCATAGAGAAGAAGGTCAACAAGTTCATGAGAAAATGGCTAGGAGTACCACCAGGTCTGTCAGATGTAGCACTGTACTGCAAAAAGTCAAAACTTCTGCTTCCTTTCAAGTCAGTTGTTGAAGAGTACAAAGTTGGAAAGGCAAGGCTTGCAATGATGCTACACGAGTCAGCTGATGACGTGGTTAAGTCCATTCAGCCCACACTGAAAACAGGAAGGAAGTGGAAAGTGGAAGAAGCTGTTGATGCTGCCCAAGAGTCACTCAAACTGAGGGAGGTAATCGGATACACACAAACGAATAGACGGGGATTTGGTCATGGAGACATCCGCTGGTGGTCCAAGGCATCAAGCAGGGGGGCGCAGAGACATGGTAGTTCAGGAGATACGAGAAGCTGAGAATGATAAGAGGTTGCAAAAAGCAGTGCAGCAGGTCCAACAAGGCCAATGGACTACATGGGAAGGAGCCCTGCAGAGGTCCTTGACATGGAATGATATATGGCATATGGCACCTCTTAGGCTCAGCTTCGTTGTCAGATCACTGTATGACCTGCTGCCGTCGGCCACCAACCTTGTGAAATGGGGAAAGTCGGATGATGAGCAGTGCCCCCTGTGCCAGGGGAGGCAGACACTTGAACACGTGCTCTCAGCGTGTACGGTGTCATTAGGGCAAGGGCGATACACTTGGCGCCATAACAAAGTGCTAAATAAGCTTGCTGCGACAATAGATCTGGCAAGAATGAAGGCGAATAGCAAAGTCCGGCCAGACACCGCAAACACATACTTTCTGAGGGCAGGAAAGTCAGCACACCCCAAACCGAATAAACCTGGTAGCAGTTTACCATCTCTTCTTGATTGTGCAAATGATTGGGAGATGGCGGTAGACCTACCTGGACGAGGGGCATATCCAGAGAGTATCAGAAAATCGCGGAGACGGCCGGATATAGTGCTTCATTCTGCAGCAACGCTTCAGGTCATACTGATTGAACTGACAGTGCCATTTGAATCCAGATTAGATGAGCAACATTCGTTCAAAGCGGCCAAGTATAGTGATCTGGCCGCGGATCTGAGACACGATGGGTTCACTGCAAGGGTCATGGCTGTTGAAGTGGGCGCAAGAGGGCTTGTGGCTGCATCAGTGTATGATCTATTGAAACGGTTGGGGCTGAGGGGACAGTCGAGAACAAGGGCCCTGAAGAGGCTTAGTGAAACTGCCGAAAAGGCATCAGGCTGGCTGTGGAACAACCGCAATGGGGAATGGAGATCGTAACAATAAACGCTGCGGTACAGAAAACACCAGGAATTTTTCTAAGTCCACAATACGCTGAGGTTTGTGGTGGACTAGTGAACGGGCTGCGACTCAGGGGCGACAAGCGGTGTATACTATAAGGGGTGTCAGTATCAAAAGTCCAGTGGGGAACGCGCAGTGGCGACTCGTTGACTTCGCGCTGGTGTCTCAGTGTGTTCGACGGAACGAACGGAATAATTTGTCTTCTCCTTGTTACTTTCACAATTGCCTCCACGGCTGGCGGAGTTGTGGAATTTAAAGTTGCTACCATAAGTGAAATGGGTTCATTTTCGATGCAAGACAACAGGAAGCTGAGACGCTTGGGAGTCATGACCCAAGTGGGCCCGCCCCCCTTAGAGTGTAAAGGAGTATATAGGGCCGAAACACTTGTCGGACGGGGGGACTACTTCTGATGATCAGATTGCTTCCTGTTGTATCGCTCTGTAAAGAGTTTCCTATCATCTCATACATACTTATTAATCCTGCTGTTATCTATTACACAGTCAGTACATATTTATTCTTTTAAGTCTTTCTAATGCCTAGTATCGTGTTGTCTCCTACAATGCTTCAATTTTAAATTGGTAAACACGAACCGTGACACTCCTTATCGGACGTTAACCTTAATTTTTCCTTTTATTTTCAAACTACCGTATGTAGAACGAACACTACGCTACGTCACAAACTTTTAACAACTTGCGTGTGTGTGTGTGTGTATCGTCTGCTAAAACCAGCGTGTGAATATATGTCCAGAACGCGTGTCGAGAAAAAGGGAGTCTTTCAAACGCCAGTCATGGTATCGCATTTCTGGCACAAGAAAATATTTAAATCTCAAAGCCAACGCTAGCAAAGTGTATAATGTTAAACCGCGGCAAATCGTTTAGGTTTTACTTCGGTATACAAATTTGAGCGTGCGGCTGGCATATGGGAGGAAGCCAGTCAGACACAAACGGGCTGGGTCTATATATATGCATTTGGGAGTACAATTCTATGGAATTTAGCGATTGTTCTCACAGATTTTACTACATTTATAATTGTCTCCTTGATTATTTCCAAAATTATTGTTATCAAAATCTTGTGATCTGTGAGATTGGCCCCAGGAAAAATTATATGGAGAAGATTGCTGAAATTGCTTCCCCTTATAAAAATTAAAAGAATTGAAATTCTCGTTATTTCCCTTTTTAAAGTTTCTCTCGTTACTTAAAGAACGATGTCGCGAATAATTATTATGTTTCATAGCAAAAGCAACAGGTAATTCATCTTTAATCTGGGCATTGCTAATATCCATGTTTGGATGTTTGCAGTTTTCTTCCATTTCTTTCATATTAGTTGGCTTACGTTCATGTAAAAAAGAAAGAAATGCTGGATTTACTGAAGATAAAACTTTATCGCGTAGCAATAAATCAAAGAGACCTTCATAGGATTTTTCTACCTTGGATAATTCGATCCATCTTTCCAAGGTGAGACGTATCTGTGAAAGGAAGTCACTAAAATTCTTTCCAGATTGTGGTAGAAGAGTTTTAAAACGCACCCTGTACTGATTTTCCGACATTTGATATTTCTTAAGAAGAGCAGCTCTGAGAGCATCATAATCATTTTTATCAGAAGAACTAGTCTTATGGTAGACCGCCATAGCATCGCCTGTAAGTAGTCTCGATAAATGTGTACAATATTGTATTTTCTCCAAGTTATAAGATTTACATGTGGCCTCAAATCTATCTAGGAAGAAAATCACGTCATCGGATGGTGGATTAAATTTAGGTAACTTTAAGTTAACCTCCCTAATATATTCATTTTTAGACAAGGCTCGACCTTCATGAGTCTTTTGAGTATTAGCGTCATGAGCTAATCTAAATTGTTCAAATTCTAATTCCTTCATTTGTTTTTCACGTTGAAACTTTTTCATTTTCTTCAACTTCAAGCTGAAATTTTCTTTCATTTTCTTCAGCTATCAATCTCATACTATTAAGTTCCATTTTGTTCCTTTCCATTTTTATTTTCACTTCTTTCTCGTTTTCTGCAGCCTCAAATTGTTTTTGTTCCATTTCAATTTTCAATTTTTTCTCGTTTTCTGCAGCCTCATAATGTTTTTGTTCCATTTCAATTTTCATTTTTTTATCGTTTTCTTCAGCCTCAAATTTCCTTTTTCGCTCATTTTCTTCAGCTTCAAATTTTAAATTTTCTAACCTTAGAGTTTCTAACTTTCTCTGTTCGGCTTCCATCTCTTGAGCCTTTTTATATTTCGCCATAGTGAATTGCCTTACCTCCTCAGGAGGTATCTGAAGGGCTTTAGCTTGTTTAATAAAATAATCTAGCGAATACATTATGACCAATAAGTAATTAATATACTTCTTCCTCGAAAATTATCAATCAATCAATGTCTAATAATTTTTTCGCTCTAATATTTGCAATACGTTCCTGTCCAAAGAACGGCACTTAACATTATCTAATTATCAAATATATTAGTGATCAAAGAAACAAGTAATGCAATTAATGTTACGAAGATGCAAATGCAACAGACAATTACAACAATAGTGACAGGACAAGATAATCAAAGACGAATGACAACGTTCGCAGAAATCAACGAAAAATCAAAATGTGAAACTAAAATCGACTGTTGCAAAGAATTGCAATGACAACTGCGATGAAATACCGAACAAGACAATTGACAACACAGTGTATAGACACCAAGGTGTAAAAAACTAAATGAAAGCAAGGTGGAGATGGACGACCGTTACGTACAAAAGACATCATAAAACTAAGGTACATATATAAAAATTACCACAAAAACAACAATGAAACTTGACGAAACAGCTAAACAGACAGTTGTCACAGGCAACCAGACACAGTGGACCTAAAATCCATCGACACTCACGTGTCGGAACATTCCACTGCGGAAAGTCTGCAAAATATGTCCCTACAGAACACTTACGACGGACCTGTGATGAGACTGGTATGTTTCCGTCGTAAGCCGCCTTACCCAACCTCCCGCTGAGAACATTGAACATAGAACAAACAATATGACAAATATAGTAATGGACATTTCAACCGAAGAGCTCAGCTAACGAAAACGGTAGCAAAAAAAAACAACAGCGTTATAACTTATCTTAATTCCAATATGGAAATATTTCCCGATCCATGCAGTATTGCGAACTTAGGAAATCGGACGCTTTATTACTGAGCTTTGGTATTTTGACAGATGGAAGAACTTGATTCCATTCCACGTTGTTGATAATGAAGTGTTCAGCGTTGACGGTTGACTTTGAGTAACCTTGGCCTCGAAGTGAGTTGCTGTCGTTTTGAATCGAAATTTCAACTGGTACACGAGTAATTCATTGATGGATTTCGTTCCCATGAATTTGATACATTCATAACACAGCTGGCCGCCATTTGTAACTGGTCATCCACCATTTTTTTGTAACTGGTCCCTTTGGATCCCCATTGATAGGTATAGAATAGTGATGGGTGACAGTTATCTGGTTGAGTCTAAAACGCGAATGTATAATAGAAAATCTCCAAGAGTCAATTCAACTTCAATAGTGTCAAGGACGGACACTAGAACTCGTGGTTGAGTAATGATACTATTAACGGTTTATTTGACAATACGTAGACGTGGACAATACGACAGCTCATGCATATACTTAGTAAATTAACTTGTGACATATGGTGTTCAGCTTCCATCCTATACTTAGTGAAGCATCATCAATAGGCATCGATATATTCATACATGTTTATCTTGCTATAAATTACTTGACTTAACGAACGTTCTAGACGACTGTTGACCTCTCAAGGGCAGTCCATCATATCACAATCAAGGGTATACAACCCATTACGGAATACTTCTTCTTAGTTAGTTTGACAATGAAAATCCGACTTCTGATAAAGCATTATAACTTGTGAAGTGTGTACAAACTTCTAACTGCTGACATTCTGATTCAACTCTCCATATTAGCCTGTTACTCGCTTGACGGCTACTTTAAATATTCAATAAAGCAGATCCCGTTCATTCCATAAACAATGTTCATATAATGAACATCTTCAAAACTTCCAGTGCATTGACGTTACGACTTTTATCCATTCTGGTCCCAACATGTACGGGTACCAGCTAGAGGTCGACTTGACTGAAGAAAAATCAATGACGAAACTATTCTTACAACATTATTAATCAATTATAATATTACCTAACTTGAGTGACCTGAGGGCTATGACCTAAATTGCAGTGAGCCAGTCACCAAGTAATTACAATATGTCCGAATGAAGGACTGAAAGAACATCAGACTCTCAGTCTGAAAAGAAACTCTGCCTTGCTCCACTATGAAGATACGTCATCTGCCCCTCTGGTAACAACCGCGCTAATTTACCAATATAAAAAATGTGCGTTCTCGTGCGCAACAAACTATATCACTAACATCTGAGTTGGTGTGTACACATATTTAACAGATGCAGGACCTGGGACTGCAATTATCTGTTAATGCCTGTTAAGAACATAAAATGTACGCAACAACCAGTCTCTTATCTGGCACTATCCTGGAATCATCTGATAAATTGTTTTGTCCAGGATATCTTTCATTTAATAACATCTGAACCTCTCGCGACCGTATGTTTACGTTCTTCAGGTCTACGCTCTAGCAAGCTTGTAATTTCTCAGACCCCTATAAACATCTATAGATATATGTTTGCGTCGTTCAGATTTACGCTCTGGCAAGCTTGTAATTTCTCAGACCCCTATAAACATCTATCGATATATGTGTTTGCGTCCTTCAGGTCTACGCTCTAGCAAGCTTGTAATTTCTCAGACCCCTATAAACATATATCGATATATATGTTTGCGTCCTTCAGATCTACGCTCTAGCAAGCTTGTAATTTCTCAGACCCCTATAAACATCTATCGATATATATGTTTGCGTCCTTCAAGTCTACGCTCTGGCAAGCTTGTAATTTCTCAGACCCCTATAGACATCTATCATGTATGTTTGCGCCTTACATGTCTACGCCCTAGCAAGCATGTAATTTTTTCTGGCCTAGAAAACTTTGCTAATATCATTAGCAGGAAGTTCTTGTTCTAGAATCCTCGAGGTAAGATAGAGGTAGGGGTAGACCAAGGAATACGTGGGGAAGAGACCTGGAGACAGACATGAAGAAGACATAGAAAGACCTTGAGCTGATGGCACGTGACAGAAATTTGCTGAAGGCCTATGCTCCTTGGGGAGCTAAAAGGCGAAGAAGAATAAAGAAGAAGAAAGACAAATATATCACCGTGTAGTTGTCGGGGGTCGTCAGTGAAGATAAAGAAGACTAGGACTAACTGCTCCCTCAAGCATGTCGTAAAAGACCATTAATATGAGGTGGTGCGTGGGGTTGGCAACCTCGTCATGTAAAACAGATCGCTACAGAAACGTTGCTATAAGAGCGCATGCATGTTTTGGGGTAAACTTCCTGCAAGGGGGACAACTGTAGTGGCGGTTCCTTGATCTACAAGAAGTCAAATAGAAATGTATGATAATGATGATGATGATGATGATGATGATGATGATGATGATGATGATGATGATGATGATGATGATGATGATGATGATGATGATGATGATGATGATGATGATGATGATGATGATGAAAGAGAGAGAGCAAAAAAGAAACATAGAGAAGAAAACTGAAGACAGACATGAGGTAAAGAAGAAATGGAAAATTGTGAACGGAAAGCAAATAAAGAAAACATTTTTATAAGAGTTTTGCCTCTTTTTGGCGAGACACGTACCGTTCAACCTAGACACAAGGTATGCCATTTATATTAGGGCACACGTTCAAATATAACATATCGTGTGGTCTGGTAATTTGGCAAAGGACATGACATCCTAGCGTGTATTTACTGACGGTCTATGTGCCTTGGGAAGTTGAAAGCTAAAGAATAAATGAATATTCATAAATCTTCATGTGCAACCACACACATATATCGGTCTGTCGCCGTTTGGAGAATTCATTATCACTGCAAGACTTAAGCCAGGACTTTGTCCGTGACCCACATTTTGGATTCGGTTATCGCAGAGTACAGGCAGGGCTCATTATCTCCCTTAGATAACCCACTTTGACTTCTCTTTTCCTAGTACTTGTCTCCCTTGACAAGCTGTAACCTTACAGAGTGTCCTGGTAATTTGTAATTTTGTGCGAGTGCGCACTTTTGCGAAAGAAAGAAATGTTAGCTAAGATTAAGGGTGAGCACATGAGGTCATTGTGGTAACAGAACGAAATAATTCCTACATATATCATAGCTGACATGATTTTCTTCCTTAGCAACAGTATTGAAGAACTAAGGAGAATATACTGCTCGCTACGAAACAATATTTAATAATAATGCATTTTTGTATTCTGTAATTTCCCTTGGTAAAACCCGAAATCCCGCTCTTTTTTTCAACGTGTTTAATCGAGTAATTTTTACACGCTTTTATTTAACTTCACTTGTATGTCACTTTCAAATCTTGCAATCGATTTTTCAATCACTTCCAGGGGAGCAAAAGCTCTGAAACTTGGCAAAGTTGTGTATTCCCGACGTTAATACAAGAATCAGTCAATTATTTAATAGTTTAATATTGTAATTATGACATTATGAGTAATTAAAGTTTTTCGTAAAGAAATATAAACAAATCCGATGCCATAATCAAGTTAATTAAAAATTCAAGAGTACGTGGTGTGCTTTATTTTTTTCTATGCGTAAAACAGGGCAGTACTCAAACAAGTGTCTAGCTAAATCAAGGGAAACAATCCAAATTATAAAATTATGAATCAAGGGAAAGTCGAGTTCGATCTCTAGATGGCCTTCAAATTGAAGAAACTGATTGCACCAAATTAACAGGCACAAAGCCATGTAATATTGATGCTCTACAAGAAAAGGATCGCATAAGAAAATTTTAGACAAGATTTACAATAAGTAAAAATATTGTTTATGTTTTAGTATGTCATAATTTTTCTAACACTAAACAGAAGAAAATAAAAAATATAAAAATATTTTAAACACAGGCTTGTAATGCACTAAAAACCCAAAAATAATTGTTCAAGGAGTTGATAGCCTTAAGTCAAAAATTGTAACATCAAATTGACAACACGCGTGGGGGCGCTGATTCTGCATGAAATTAACTTCTGCTTTATACTTCATTAGTCACTTAGGGATAAAACATATGATATGCGCTTAAGCGCCCCACACTTTTTGTCAGTTTGATATTATATTTTTTGACTGCAAGCTATAAACTCCTTGAAAAATTATTTTTGGGTTTTTAGTGCATTAAAAGCGTGTGTTTAAAATATTTTTTTATTATTTTTTATTATTATCAATACGTGCAAGTAACCCGCCAAAACGTGGCGGAAGTAGTTATGGTGTACTCTTTCTGCTGCGTGTCCTCATTCTCCAACTGAATGAATGAATGAACAAATGAATGAATGAACGAATAATTCATTAATTAACCCATGAATGAATGAATGAATGAACGAATCAATCAATCAATGAACGAAGGAAGGAACGTCGGAATGAATGTATGAATGAATAATTTATTAATTAACCCATGAATGAATGAATGAACAAATGAACGAATGAATGAACGAAGGAATAATTAATTCAATTAACACATGAACAAATGCAGGAACGAACGACTGAATCAATGAATGAGTGAATGAATTAATGGAAGAACACACGAATGATTAAACGAACGAACCAACGAACAAACGAATAACTGAATGAATGAAAGAACGAATGAATGAACGAATGAACGAACGAACGAACTAATGAATGAATAAATGTGATGATGACTGCAGTAAGTGTGATGAAGAGTAAGGTGAAGGAAAAGTATTGCTGCAAGTCTGTCAGGGGCTAAGTACAATATTACGGTCTTCATCTCATTGTTTATTGCTTATTTTATCTAGCGATGTCAATTACAGTACTAATTTATTATTTCGTTTTCATTCATTCTGTGAAGTTTATAACATTAATGAACTGCGTAATGGAATGGGATGTAAACCGTTGGCTGACAAGCTGAAATATTTTGGAGTAACGTTCAATCGTGGGTTATCGTACAAATAACGTGTTGACCTAATCATACAGAAGTGAAAGCGAGATCTGGCAATCCTATAAACAATGACCGCTGTACATCTGGAGAAGAGACTATTGTATCTCCTGTTGTGTCAGTAATCAAGTATGGGCTTGGAATACTCACGGTGCCAGTAACACAATGTGAACGACTAGAACGCATTCAAAATGAAGGGATGCGTATAGTCTTAGACTGTACGCAAGATACCCCCATTATGATGATGAAGCACATGCTTGGGTTGCTGTCGATTACACCCAGACATGCGACGGCTCAGACAAAAGCCAATATGCGGATAACTACAGACAGAAGACACCCCCAGCGTGGAAACAACTTGACTTCAAATAGCAAGAATAAAGAGATCGGTGTCAACGATGGCAGAGGCTAAGATTGGCCAGGTGACGAAAGCTGGTAATATATTAAAAGGGGCAGAGTAAAGTATACCAGGCGAGAACATGACAAACTTGCAGAGAATGACCTCAGCCTTGGCATGGAGTGCAGGGCGTGCGACAATGGGAAAGCATAGTTGGAAAATAATCAGTTGATGAATGATCAAGACAGGGATGATGATGCCAACGTGAAGACACCAGTGTCTCCATATATTGCAGTCTTCTTTCTCTTATAATAGGGCCTAAGACAGTAGATTGCTTCCTTCTAATGTGAGGAATAAGCTTATTCTGCGCATTTGGCCTCTTTCAGGACATCCTCTGTTAAATCTTCTTTGGTAAGTGGTTCAGGAAGACAGGCAGGGAGAGAATGGCCACCACTGTTAAATGGTTAAGTGGGGGGTGTGTAAATGTGGTTATAGATTACGCTGATAAAGGCGATCAGCATGTGACGGGCTTACGGATGGCCGACGGGTGTGGATATATATATAGATGTTAACTCACGCGAATGTCATGTAGTCCTATTAAGTCACTTGCAACCACACACACCATAGCAAACATCGGAGTCAGTAAACGTTGAACTCCTAGTAACGTTTTACACTGTTTATTACGACACAGCAAACGTAGACATATGGTAACACAGTACATAAGCACATCATGGAATATCAGCAGTTCAACACATCCGTATAAAGCATACACAGTATACAATTAAGCCTATCCCTGGCTTAGAAGTAATATAAATATGTTCTCTGTGTTCTCTTTCAATCTACAACAGCGTGCACAGCACATGATCAACAAGCCGCAATAATCCTTGGCTTGGAAGCAATATAAATATGTTCTCTGTGTTCTCTTTCAATCTACAACAGCGTGCACAGCACATGATCAACAAGCCGCAATAATCCTTGGCTTGGAAGTAACATAAATATGTTCTCTATGTTCTCTTTCACTCTACAATAACGTGCACAGCACATGATAAACAAGCCGCAATAATCCTTCGCTTAGAAGTAATACAATATTCTGGAATTATCACATATTCCTTTTATTCAAAATATATCCTATCCTGGGACACACTGACGAAAATGGTCTAACATCCATTTCGAAGCTCTGCCCGGATTCAACTGTCACGAAAATATCCCCTGCTCAAAAACCGCTCATCAAAAATTCATCCAGGCGCGAACTCCCTCGCTGAGATGTGAGTAGAGTTCGTCCGCCTTCTAACCCAACCTATCAATAGAATGTTCGACCAGTTTCCTTGTGTTATTTTTTTAAGCAAACTAACAAGCAGGTACAAATAGAGCTGTGTTCAAAAATTACTGGGTATACAGCTCCCCACTAAAAAATCATCATCATCACCCAGAGCGAGTTTATAAGCGTGTTTACAAAAAATGGACCTGTGCATGCAAGTCATTTAACGCTTAACTCCCCTTCATAAAACTTGACTTAACATACTCATTACTCTTTTTAGCTGTTTTTTGTATTTTTTAACCTTTTGTAAAACCACATACTTGTGGCCTCTAGTGATTTTCCTACTTGCTCATTAATTGCTCATGACTCACCTCCAAAACTTAGGATTGGTTCTATATAACACTGAAGAACTCTCTTCCTTACTTCCATTGTCATATAGCAGTTGCATGAAATACTTTTCATTTGATGGAACGCAGTTTTGCCTGGACTATTCTGCTCTTCATCTCTTAGTTGCATCATCTTCAAGTGTCATTCACGAGCCTAAGTATTTGAATCTATTGACTTGTTTTAAAACTGTTCCATTTATTTTGCTATTGCATTCTGCAGGAGTCTTTTTCTTGGAAATGACCATTACTTCTGTCTCTTTGCTATTAAAACTAAAGCATACTTTTCACTTTCTGTCACTACTGTATCAATCATTTCCTGTAGATCTGTCATGTTTTGATTCATGATTGTCGTGGAACGACTCTCCCCGACTTCTTTCTTCTGTCTATTATTTTTTCCCTCTACGAATTTCTCCTATCATTTGACAAGAAACCTAAAGTCTCTCTCTCTCGCTAGTCTTAGATTTCGCTATTCGCTAGCTCACTAGCGGATTCACGGCCATAAGGTAATAAATTATTCACTTCGCCAGCGAAAGTCGAAGGTGAAAATCAGTCCTACGAATGACCGGAAGTGACCTGTGTTGGGTTCACGAAGGGAACTCATGTAAAAAAAACAGCCGGCAACGATGAACGAACGCTAGGGCGAGTTGAAAAGAAGGTAACTTAATACCCCTGGGACCAGAAGATGTATTTGCAACAATGCCACCCAAAATCACAGCCCACCCCTGCCCGGGAACCAGCTGGAATTTTGGGAGGGAATTTTAAGCGGTCATTCGTCTTGTAACCATCATTCGGAGCAGACAGACTCTGGGCCCAAGTGGGCATTTCATGTTGCGAAATAGTTGTAGTGAATTCGTTGAGCGAAGTAAGTAGATCTAATACTGCTGATTTTATAACATGAATAATCATATGTTTATCAACAGCTTGCATTGCAGTAACTTTTTGTTAAAGTTTGAAATGCATTTCCAGTTTAAGTGTCAATAATTGTTATTTGCATCTTTACAGATCCCTCAAACTAATGTATGAGTTTGCTGAGGTCCTAGACCTAATTAATCACTGATCTTTATTTCACAGCCTGGCAGAAATAAGACAGTGTTAAATAATATGATGTTATATTAGTGTTGTTACTTTGAGATTTGCATATTGACTCAAGCAAAACAGAAGTGTATTAGTGGTCCTTCTATTTTCTATTTCTTATAAGGCTTCTGTGTTCTCTGTCAAGACTACAAACTTGATAACAGTGTTCTCAATCACTTCTTCTCACTTTGTCACATAAGGGACATTAATGTGTTTTTCATTATGGAAGGTTCTTTACATGTATTTAATGCAATCCTATGCATATACCATGTTGTATGATTGAAGAACTATTTTATGTATGATTGAAGAACTATTTTATTATCAGTTATATGATTGTCATTTTCAACAGGGACCAGGACTTTAAGAATGCTTGCAATTATTTAGCTATTTAATGAATCTACCACTTGACTGACAAAATGTAAGTCAGCAGTTCTCAGACCTTGGCAGGAATGACACCCCACCAAGTTAAAGCAGCATAGGAAACTATTACCCGGTGGTTCTCAAACCATTGTTGACAGAGACCCCAAAATTAAGACACTGCTCTATGGGCACTAGGTGAACCAGTGGTTCTCAACCATTTGATGACCCCAGCCCCTACCTTACAGTTTGTGAAACTCATTGCCCACATGGGGAAAACCACTGCTGTAAATAAGCAGACAGCCAGATAGAGACTGAGAACTCAAGATATGCTATAATGTCAGTTAAGAAGTGGTAGTTCATAAATAATAGAATACACATTGTTACAAAATGATAGTTAACCTTGTGTTAATTTAATTTCTGATGGACGCTTACCGGCCATCAGACTTAGGAGATGACTGCTCTTGAAACCACTAATGGGATGTAAATTGTTTCCAGTCCACCCAGGTTGCGGTTACAAAGATACTAAACCAGGTTGCGGTTACCAGATACTAACCCAGGTTGCGGTTACCAGATACTAAACCAGGTTGCGGTTACCAGATACCTAAACCAGGTCCAGGGTACAAGTCCATGGTACCAAGATTACCCTTACCCAACCTTATCCTATCACCCAGTAACCATCCCACACATCCCATAAACAGAAGAGGCATTCAGCAGAGGTGACTTACCCCATCCTTATCTGTGATGTGCACTGAGTCCAGGGAAGCAGACTCTGACACCCTCTGAACCCATTAACTGTTATAAGACCAACCTACTGGGGCAGACCAAACCAAGAGAGTTCGAACCAAAATCATCTCCGCAGCTACTACAGTCCTTGAGGAGATGAGTATTAACACCTACCAGCAACACTACCATAGAAAAGATCTCTGGTCCAAGTGATGACCACACTAGTTGATTTTTTGTTATAAACAGTAGAGCTAAACTTTTTTTCATATTTATATGTGTATATAAAAATGTAAGATTCCATACCCTTTTATCCAACTTTACATAACAGAGTCTGTTGTTATTTTTCTTGTTAACTTTATTTGGGTTGTATTTTGTTTTAAATATAAATCTACACCCTGGGGGCTCAGCCATAATTCAATTAATTTCTATTGGGTCGGGATATTTTAAATGTGGCTGGACACCAAATCTCTTTCTCAACCTTATGTGCTTTACACAGTCCTTTTGTAGGATTCCTGAGGAAGAATTTATCGTCCAGAAAATATCTTGTTTAGTGTCACCAGAATTCTCTTTTTTTTTAGTAAATTTCTAGTACACTACTTCCCGAGGAGAGGCAGTTTCTTCAAACTCGGAAGCTATCAATAAGACATTATTATCTTTATTCTTCCATTCCATTCAAGCTGTCCTATCTCCTCAAAACGCCTCGCGACAACTGGGACGCTCGTGTCCGGGATTAACTCTTATTTCATATTTAGACACTTGTCTGAGATATGAAAACTCTTTATCTTTCCTAGACCACTACTGCTGTAGGTACTTGTCACTTATTGGTGTCCAAGTCTAGGATTAGATTAAAGAGGGGACATATAAATTACCCTAGACTATAATACATATAAATTTTTGCAAGAAAAACAGATTTTAAGTTGTGTTATGAGAACTCTTCTTGGTGGTACTGCTGGAAATTAGTTACCTATTGTTAACTAATTTTTAATTTGATGGTTATAAATGCTGGTTTGATTTAATATATGGTTTTGTAATACTTTAGTATAGTTAAGACTATAGAAAGTATTTTTGCCTTAATTATTGTTTGTGAGTTAGAGATCTCATACTCGCTCAACGAACCACTACGGATATAATGGAAGAATCTGTAGAGTTGAATGAGTGGAGAACATTCTGGACAGAGTTAGCCATTGAGTGTGAACTCTCCGGAGAAGAACTGGATACTTTTGTTTCACAAAAGATGGACAAATGCAGGATGAGAGAAGCGGAAAGGAAGAAATGGAGAGCAAAATACACGGAAGAGAATGTGGAACATGAGAGACAAAGACAAGAAAAATCCCCCCAGTGTAAGGAAGAACTGGAAACTCAGTTTCAACCTACAAATATGGAATCCAGGGATAAACTTGAATCTAGGAATACTCATCATGCCACTCCTTTGCCAGTTGCATCACCATCTTCAGTGGTAAATATAACTGCACCACATGAAGCCAAGTCTATGTCTCAGGATTCAGGCTCAGACAGAGCAGAGGTACGGATATCTAAACGGAGACATCTAGACCATCCTGAAAACAAGATTAAGCACAAGAGTGCTGATAATCTGAAGAGACCTTCCTCATCCTCAGCAAAAACTCACAACAGGCATACCAACAACAACCGCACCAACAACCTGGTAAATAGGATCGCTCAACCAAATAGGATCACTCAACGGAAAAGGATTACGCAACCCTATGGGAAGGGAAGGGATGTTCTTGAACATCACCTGTCGGCCAACTTACATCAGTTAGACTGTATGCGCCGAGACCCAATCCCACAGACTTCATACAAAGCTAAGGTCCCTACCATGGATGGGAACTTGACGAAGGCCCGGAGTGGATACAGGGATTCTCAAAATGTGGAGACTGCCACAGTAAATGGAGAAGAAATCACCTGTTTGTATTATCAAGGTCTTGGGTGTGATGCCCTTGTTTCAGCCTCTGTTATCGACCTTGATCAAGTCACCGAAGAGGATGTTGAGGTAACAGCACCCATGATAATCAACAGAAGGATGATTTTGCTTTTAGCTTATGTAGAAGTTAGGTCGAACTTTGTAAACGGCAAAGTAAAGGCCGCAATATTAGATGAACGAATTTACCCGATACCTCAAGGAGGGAAATATATCATCTTAGGAGACTCAGCACGATCCAGAGATGGCGTGACTGAACAGGCTATGGAGACTCCAATGCCTAACTCATCTTCCAACATTTTCACTGAAAAGTTGGAAGAGTGCAAAGGGATTGACCACCCCAGTGCACTTAATTCTGAACAAGTTTTGATAGTCTCACCCACTATCTGCGTGCAGAAAGTGAAGCCGGTCCAAATTTCCTTAGTACCTGGTGGGATGAAACATGTTTCAGAAATACCTTCCTTTAACATGGGAGAAGCGGCTGTAGAGGAACAGGACCCTCAAGCACTAAGACTTCACTCAGTTCCGATAACCTCACCCACTCTCTGGGATCAGAAAGTGAAGCCGGTCCAAATTTCCTTGGTACCTGGTGGGATGGAACATGTTTCAGGAATATCTTCCTTTAACACGGGAGAAAGGGCTAAAGAGGAACATGAGCCTCAAGCACTTAGTCTTCAGTCAGTTCCAATAACCTCACCCACTCTCTGGGATCAGAAAGTGAAGCGGGTCCAAATTTCCTTGGTACCTGGTGGGCAGGAACAAATGATAGACTTATCTTTCTCTGTCACTGGAGAAACAGTGATAGAAGAACATACACGCTCTCATACCTGGGGAGATAGGTATGTGTCCTTAGGCAGGTCAAGCAATATGACTAAAATAAGGTTGTGTATGAGGCTGGCAACCTCATCACGCAAAACTATTTGCTATAGATCCAATTGTAAGCAGAGTGTAGGCTTTAGGGCAAGCTCTTTGCCAGGAGGCAAGCTTCAATGGAGGATCTATAAGGAGGAAAAGAAGAGGGGGAAATTTTTGCGAGCAGGCTTGCTCAACCCACCTCAACTACTTATTGAAGAGGAAACGGATAGCCAGGTGTGGATTACAGGCATACCGTTTGACAGAGGAAAAAATAGGAAATATTTGGATTGAAGGAATGGAGGACACGATACATGAATGTAGTGTCCGACATAAGAGAAGAGTCGGCTCGAAGTTAGTTGGCCGTTGGCCGAACTTTCAAAAGGGGGCTTATGTCGTGGAACGACTCTCCCCGACTTCTTTCTTCTGTCTATTATTTTTTCCCTCTACGAATTTCTCCTATCATTTGACAAGAAACCTAAAGTCTCTCTCTCTCGCTAGTCTTAGATTTCGCTATTCGCTAGCTCGCTAGCGGATTCACGGCCATAAGGTAATAAATTATTCACTTCGCCAGCGAAAGTCGAAGGTGAAAATCAGTCCTACGAACGACCGGAAGTGACCTGTGTTGGGTTCACGAAGGGAACTCATGTAAAAAAAAACAGCCGGCAACGATGAACGAACGCTAGGGCGAGTTGAAAAGAAGGTAACTTAATACCCCTGGGACCAGAAGATGTATTTGCAACAATGCCACCCAAAATCACAGCCCACCCCTGCCCGGGAACCAGCTGGAATTTTGGGAGGGAATTTTAAGCGGTCATTCTTCTTGTAACCATCATTCGGAGCAGACAGACTCTGGGCCCAAGTGGGCATTTCATGTTGCGAAATAGTTGTAGTGAATTCGTTGAGCGAAGTAAGTAGATCTAATACTGCTGATTTTATAACATGAATAATCATATGTTTATCAACAGCTTGCATTGCAGTAACTTTTTGTTAAAGTTTGAAATGCATTTCCAGTTTAAGTGTCAATAATTGTTATTTGCATCTTTACAGATCCCTCAAACTAATGTATGAGTTTGCTGAGGTCCTAGACCTAATTAATCACTGATCTTTATTTCACAGCCTGGCAGAAATAAGACAGTGTTAAATAATATGATGTTATATTAGTGTTGTTACTTTGAGATTTGCATATTGACTCAAGCAAAACAGAAGTAGATGGATCTATTTGTTGTTGCCCTAAAGACGCCGCTAGGCGTGATGGGAAACTATAACAGAGAAAATCAATCTGCTGTTGCCCTTAAGACGCCACAAGGCGTGATGGCCTCTGACTGCTTGGTCGGTCTTTGGCTAAGGACGGAAGAAGAAGAAGAAGAAAACAGAAGTGTATTAGTGGTCCTTCTATTTTCTATTTCTTATAAGGCTTCTGTGTTCTCTGTCAAGACTACAAACTTGATAACAGTGTTCTCAATCACTTCTTCTCACTTTGTCACATAAGGGACATTAATGTGTTTTTTCATTATGGAAGGTTCTTTACATGTATTTAATGCAATCCTATGCATATACCATGTTGTATGATTGAAGAACTATTTTATGTATGATTGAAGAACTATTTTATTATCAGTTATATGATTGTCATTTTCAACAGGGACCAGGACTTTAAGAATGCTTGCAATTATTTAGCTATTTAATGAATCTACCACTTGACTGACAAAATGTAAGTCAGCAGTTCTCAGACCTTGGCAGGAATGACACCCCACCAAGTTAAAGCAGCATAGGAAACTATTACCCGGTGGTTCTCAAACCATTGTTGACAGAGACCCCAAAATTAAGACACTGCTCTATGGGCACTAGGTGAACCAGTGGTTCTCAACCATTTGATGACCCCAGCCCCTACCTTACAGTTTGTGAAACTCATTGCCCACATGGGGAAAACCACTGCTGTAAATAAGCAGACAGCCAGATAGAGACTGAGAACTCAAGATATGCTATAATGTCAGTTAAGAAGTGGTAGTTCATAAATAATAGAATACACATTGTTACAGAATGATAGTTAACCTTGTGTTAATTTAATTTCTGATGGACGCTTACCGGCCATCAGACTTAGGAGATGACTGCTCTTGAAACCACTAATGGGATGTAAATTGTTTCCAGTCCACCCAGGTTGCGGTTACAAGATACTAAACCAGGTTGCAGTTATAAGATACTAAACCCAGGTTGCGGTTACCAGATACTAAACCAGGTTGCGGTTACCAGATACCTAAACCAGGTCCAGGGTACAAGTCCATGGTACCAAGATTACCCTTACCCAACCTTATCCTATCACCCAGTAACCATCCCACACATCCCATAAACAGAAGAGGCATTCAGCAGAGGTGACTTACCCCATCCTTATCTGTGATGTGCACTGAGTCCAGGGAAGCAGACTCTGACACCCTCTGAACCCATTAACTGTTATAAGACCAACCTACTGGGGCAGACCAAACCAAGAGAGTTCGAACCAAAATCATCTCCGCAGCTACTACAGTCCTTGAGGAGATGAGTATTAACACCTACCAGCAACACTACCATAGAAAAGATCTCTGGTCCAAGTGATGACCACACTATTTGATTTTTTGTTATAAACAGTAGAGCTAAACTTTTTTTTCATATTTATATGTGTATATAAAAATGTAAGATTCCATACCCTTTTATCCAACTTTACATAACAGAGTCTGTTGTTATTTTTCTTGTTAACTTTATTTGGGTTGTATTTTGTTTTAAATATAAATCTACACCCTGGGGGCTCAGCCATAATTCAATTAATTTCTATTGGGTCGGGATATTTTAAATGTGGCTGGACACCAAATCTCTTTCTCAACCTTATGTGCTTTACACAGTCCTTTTGTAGGATTCCTGAGGAAGAATTTATCGTCCAGAAAATATCTTGTTTAGTGTCACCAGAATTCTCTTTTTTTTTAGTAAATTTCTAGTACACTACTTCCCGAGGAGAGGCAGTTTCTTCAAACTCGGAAGCTATCAATAAGACATTATTATCTTTATTCTTCCATTCCATTCAAGCTGTCCTATCTCCTCAAAACGCCTCGCGACAATGATCGTAGAATGGAAAATACGACGAAGGTTTTCCGTTGCCTTTACTCGGTTTGTGTACATGTACCTACATCGCCTTTTACTTTTTAAAAAGTATAATCTACAAGGCAGTGGGTTTGAAAAAGGTTAAAGCTCCTCAGTGTCCCTGGTTGTTATGTAGTTAAGCTTTAGATGTGTTTGGAACAAATAACTTCATTCACAAACGCCAGGAAAAATCTACTGCAGACACTTCCAAAAATTGCCAACTCATTATATGGAACCTTGGACCAACTGCAGAAAACCTTCACTTTTCTAAGAATGGCATTGGGCTGCCAAGAGTAGACAGCTCAGCAGCTTTGGGATATCGACAACAACAACAACATACAAATAACATACAATTAACTGACTCTAACATCTATCCCACCTCGCCCACAGTGACAACCACCTGTTTAGGTCCACGGCTGCTTATTCAGTAGTCACAGCTATTTTCTATACCTAGGGTAACGGTTGTCGCGCCTGGTAGGAGGACAGGTTCCTCCCTCATGTTCTTCGTCAAGGAAAGAACAAGGTATATTTTACATCTAGTTTTGCATGTCCGAATTCTGTAGGAATTTTGAAGAACTGTCCGTCCGATTTAAGATTTATTAAAATCGTTCGGATTCCAATGAATTTCGCATTCGAATTGTGATTCAGCACATTCATATTAAAAATAACAAATAAAAAAACGCACAGTAAGTTTTTATAAATTTTTTAAAACAAATATTTCTATATAAAATCTAAGATTTTTGTTTTCCTCCTGTACCGATGTTGATTCCTGCACGTGTTTTTAACAATTTGAATCAATTTACGAATATTTTTCAAAAAATATATGATTCAACAAAATTTCCTTGTTGCGTCTTAAATAAGCCGAATACGTCTTGATGACTTTGCTTTACAAGAAGTACTAAATACACTGAACGTGTCTTACTTACTTAGTCGTTCATGTTCTACCCAGAGGTGTAGAGGTTCTGAACTTGTCATAATTTCATAATCTTTCAAACTTTAAGATCAGCAGACGTCGTTTTAATATGTGCGTAGTGTTCATTAGCCTTTAGACACCCCCCCCCCTCCTTCCACCCCCACCCCCCAGGAATTTAGGCTTTCAACAAGTTCATACCAAGTCTTTCCTTGCCTGTACCAAGTCTTTCCTTGCCTGTACCAAGTCTTCCTTGCCTGTACCAAGTCTTCCTTGCCTGTACCAAGTCTTTCCTTGCCTGTACCAAGTCTTCCTTGTGTAGTGGATTTGATGGTATTGTATGATGGTGATATTACTAAGTGTGATGCATGAGTGTAGTGGATTTTGATGGTATTGTATGGTGGTGTTATCACCTAGTGTGATGCGTGAGGTCAGCTGTGAAGGCTCCTGAGATAATTGTAACTGTGAATATACAGAAGGCCCTTTCGTGCTACCACTTTATGACCTCACACATATCTTTTTTTTACTAATGAATGTGGCTACGTTAAAATCTAGGGTACTGAATGCAATGTGTTGTATGGACATATACACACACCCACAGATATTAATTAAGTCTAATACTATCAATAAAATTTATAACACAATGAACTAAATTCAGCTGGTTAAATTTAGAATAGAAAATCTTTTTTTAAATTTATTTGTTCTGAACCAAGGTTTTATTTTGGCCAGAACTTATGCAAAGATTTTGAAATTTATGAATGAATGGCATGAATAAATGGCATGTTAAATGAAAGATGTTTACATATGCAATCTTCAAGATTAATTATAGTATTACTGTTCGTAATGTTAATTTTTCTGGGAAAACTATGAATGGATGTGCTGTTGGGGTGGCTTCATCCCTCCCTGTTTATGCCTACACAGCATTGTCCATTAATGATGGAAGGAAATGGGATGCTTCAGTAGTAAATTCTCTTGGGTGCTAGTTTTATGAAGTTGGTGTAAGTTCAGCAGGCCAGCTAGCCTACTTAACTTTGCCAGATTTGTTCTGGTGCTGGAATATGATGGCCCCACCTCTCCGTGCTTGAGCAATACACAGATGTTCTGTCGAAATGTACCCTGCACGGGTCCTCACTTCAATTATTAATCAGCATTTGACACCACCTTAGTGTCAAGATCGAACTCACAGCTCTGAAATAAAGTATTGGTTTTTTCTCAGAACCTTACCTAATAAGCCACTTCTACACATAACAAATTACAATAACACCACATAAACAGGGTCAGTTCTCTCTGACCAGACAGCACATCTTACCTAGTTGGTTTCGCATAGGGTAAGTTTCCCCAGTCAGTCTACAGATTCTGAAATAGGTGCATTATCTCACTGCCATAGAATAGGATAGGTGATATGATTCACTGTTCTCAACACTTGATCACCCCTTCCTAAACCTTGCTGTAGTTTATATATTGTTTGTCCCTAGACCCTGAACTAGGGCGGGGGGTCCAGAGCGAATCCTTACTTGTTTGTAAGGCTAGATTTCGATATGGCAGTATCAAATCACTCGAACATTAAACAATATTCAAAATATACAAAGAAATAATTTCAATCTTACCAGATTATGAATAAAGAACACAGAAATGCTAGCAAAACTCAGCTGAGCTGCTGGCTATAGTATGGCGTCCCTGAACTTATTTCAATTTATTTCATTTGGAAATCACCACACTTGAAATTTACTGTGTCTATCACTGGACAACTATTGAGGAATGGCAAAAAAGCTCGTCTGAGCGCGGATAATATGATTGTCTGTGGCCAATCAATGCCTTGGTTTTTTTTTAAATTCAAATTTCCTACACTAAAGTCATTTCAGTCATGCTTCAGTCAAGTATGGATTTTTATCTGTTAGTCTGTCCGTCTCTACTTGCGTTTTCACAAAAACGTACTTGATTTTTGAACCAACCTTTCTCTCCCCTCCAAAATTTTGTCGTTAAAAGTTATTTTTAGACACAGCTTCCACCAATATCCCTTCTCTTCCATGCTAAGTAGATTTGAACACCTGCGTCTCGAGGTCGCGATTTTTTTGTGCAAATAGCGACACTTTTGATTCAATGCAGTCTTTCGCTGTTGTGAACAACACTGTCTTTTGTCATTATTTTCATTATTATCTATCCGTCTGTAAAATTAAAAACATATTATTTCACTGCTCAGAATGGGCCATCCGGCCAGCTAATTTTTATATTCCTAACATTAATATTAAGAAAAAGTTACTTTTTAAATTTTGTAATATTTCAAGCATCTGCGTTTAGCCGCTGAATTCAAATCAAAGGCTTGGTATCGCAAAAGCGTCCAATAAATGACTGTGGCGTATCATATCCAAGGTCCCTTCTGTCGAATTCCTTACTTTATGTCAACTTGGGGGGGGGGGGGGGGGGGGGGGGGGGAACGTGACTTTTCCTCCTTGCCCCACCAATTTGCGTCCATTAACCTCGCTAGTTCAAGTACGCGTTCAGTCAGATTTTTGTCTTTTGATCCTCGTTCCGTTTTGCCTTCAAGTCTAACACCTGATGACCCGCGGCGCGGGCGATCATGTATTCCAGCAGCTTACGCATTGGTTTTTATCCTTACATTTTATCCTTTGGAGATATTTTTACGTTGTATCACTCGTTAATTTTATGACACATCTCCCCACTTGAAAACATGCCTACGGCAAGTTCCAAAACCAGTGATACACATAGATAAAATCTCTCCTCCCGTCTGCCATTACTCTAATTTTGATCACAGGGGTGCCGACTGAGGAAATCTGCACCGACATTCAATTTGCCTGGGATATATTGGATACTAAACTGATAAGGTTGAAGTAATAAAGACCACCTCAGCAATCTTGCGTTTTCATGCTTAGCCTGAGATAAGAATACGAGAGGCTGATGATCCGTCTCCACCACAAAAGTCCTACCATACAGATAGATTTGAAACTTCTTTATTGCCCAGATTAACGCTAAACATTCTTTTTCGCTTGTGGAGTATCCTTGTTCCGCCTTATTCAATTTGCGGCTTGCATAAGCGACTGGTTTCAGTTCCCCATCAGGTGAAGATGATCTTTGCAACAAAGCCCCTCCGAGTCCTACATTACTTGCATCGGTTCTTAAGACAAAGTCCTGTGTCAAATCAGGCAGTTTGAGAATAGGCCTGCTAGTGAGTTTTTCCTTTAACTCTTGGAACGCTAGTTCACATTGTGCAGTCCAAATAATTTTATCTGGAAGTCCCTTGCGAGTCAGATCAGTCAGAGGAGCACAAATAGCGTTAAAATTTTTGATGTATTTCTGATAAAATCCGCATAACGACACGAATGATCGCACGTCCTTTTTTGTTTGTGGTCTAGGTGCTCTCTGCAGTTTTTCCAAGTTCTTAGGATCAGGGGTCATGTTACCCTGATATACAGTGTGTCCCAAGAATTCCAACTCTTTGCATCCAATACAACATTTTGTTGGCCTAGCAGTTAAGTTCGCCTCCCGAAGTCTATTAAATAACATTTCTAGAGCTTCAATGTGTTCTTCAAATGTCTCTGTGGCGACGAGAATATCATCCATGAAATTCGTGATACATGGGTTATTCAGGGGATCCAACAATTTGCGCATCATCCTTGAAAACACACTCGGAGCATTTTTCAGTCCGAATGGTAGCATATTGAATTCATAATGTCCATCCGAAGTGCTAAAAGCCAAATAAGGTCTCACTTCAGGCTTCACTGGGATCTGGTAATAGCCTTTACTAAGATCCACCTTTGAAAAGTATTTTGCCTTGTTCAGTCTGGCAAATAACTGTTTTGTGTCTGGTAATGGATCCACTTGTCCTTCTGTGACAGCATTCAGTTTCCTGTAATCTATGCACAGTCTGTGTTCCCCAGACGGTTTTCTCAACAAAACGACACTAGAACTAAAAGATGATTCACTGTGCGAAATAATCCCCTCCTTCAGCAAATAATCTATTTCTTCCTTCAATGCCTTCTCCTTCGCGAACGGAATAGAATAGGCTCTCATACAGATTGGGTTTGAGTCTACCAGTTTCATGTCATACTGTAGCAAATTTGTATGGCCTGGTTTATCTGTTAATACATCTGTATGTTCCTCCAGAACCTGTTGAACTCTCTCCCTCTGGTTTTTAGTCAGGTGCTTACTGACTTTTACCTGTGCTGCTGTTTCACAAGGATGTAATGGGTATTCATGTGAGGTGAGTGGTTCCTTTTGCATCTGGGTTGCAATAGCCAAGGTCAATAAGGGGGTGCTTTCCTGGAGTGGTCTGTCCAGATACTTCTTTAATAAGTTTACATGATAAACTTTCTCCTTCCCCTTTTTGTCAATTTTATAGTTTGTTCTAGACACCTTCTCTAGAACCGTATATGGACCTTGCCAACCAATTTGTAATTTATTCTGGCTACCGGGTAGTAGAAGAAGCACCTTCTCTCCCACAGCTAGTTCTCGGTCCTTTGCCTTCCTATTAAAATATGCTGCATGTTTCTTCCTGGCTTGTTTCAAATTATCATTTGCCAGTTTCCATCCAGCTTTCAAACGAGTGGTCAGTTCGTTCACGTATTGATAAGATGAGGTAACAGGTTCTTCCGCCTTCTCATCCGTCCAGGTCCTTAATAAAGCTTCTAAAGGACCTTTTATTGGCCTCCCAAATAGCAGAGTTGCGGGAGCCATCCCGGTTGAACTATGTGGTACCTCCCGATACGCAAACAATGCGGCGGGCAGGAATTGATCCCACAGATCCGGTTTTTCGTGTGCCAGCTTTCTCAGGATAGAAATGAGAGTCCCGTTGAACCTCTCTACCTGGCCGTTCCCTTGTGGATGGTACGGACTACAATGAAAGTGTCTGGCTTGAAATAGTTTAAAAACTTCTTCCGTTAGTTTCCCCTTGAACTGAGATCCATTATCCGTCAAGATTTGATGCGGGAATCCTAATCGGGTAAATATTGTAAGTAGTGCCTCTGCTACATGTTTTGAATCAATTGATGGCAGGGCTACCGCCTCTCCCCACATAGAACAAGTGTCCACCAGAGTAAGGATGTAACTGTTCCTCCTCTTGGTCCGAGTGAGAGGTCCCACAATATCCACTGCAACCCTCTCAAAAGGTGTTCCCACTATGGGCATTTCCCCTAGAGTTGCAGGAGCAGTCCAGTGCTTTGGAGCTACCCTTTGACATTCAGGGCAGGATTTGACATATCTTTTTATATCCTCCGTTATCCCTGGCCAGAAGTAATGACAAGCTATACGCTGTCCTGTGGCGCTGATCCCCATGTGACCACTGAAGGGAATCGCATGCCCGAGTTCCATCACTTTATCTCTATATGAGGTGGGAAGAACCAGCTGGTTGTGACCATTTATTCCAGTTCCGGCCTTCCTGTATAATAGTTTGTTCTTCATGAAATATTCCCCCTTGCTCGGAGGTGTGTGGCATTTGGGCAATTTTTTAAAACATGGCTTGAGTGTCCTATCCTCAGCCTGCGCCTTTCCTCATCTCCTCTGGATGAGCATTTATAGGTTCACCTTCTTCCTCCTTCTTCTGTGACCTGGTCTGCACTGTCGCCATGATCACAGGTTTCTCGGGATTCCCCAAGAAGACGTATCTACACCCCAATATCAGAGGGTAGATTGGTTCATCTATCACTGCTGCTCTGATTTCTCCTTCCACATAGCGAGTTTTCACCGTTATCCTTGCGATGGGAAGTGTCATGAGTGGTATGTCCTTGGTCGCCCCTTGTATTTCCACTGTTTCTGTGGTATACTGACTTGGGTCCACTAGGCTAGACTTCACAACTGAATCATAATCCAAACCTGTATCATAAAGGCACCTTATGGTGGCCCCATTACAAATAACATCCTCACAAACTGGGGGGTGATAAGGTTCCTGTTGTCCATTAGGATTAACCTTTAATCTTTGCGTCCCCGACTTCATTGCAGCAATGTTTGAAGGTTTCCTTCTACAAAATTCGGTGTTATGGTTATCCTTCTTGCACCATTTACACCATCTTTTTCCTTGGTTCAACGGTTTTCTTTCATTGAACTTTTGGTCATTGAACTGTGAGTTTCTGTCGCGATAGTCATTTCTTGGCCGCTCAAAGTTTGTCCTACTTTTATTTCCCTGCTCTCTATTATCAAATTTATTAAATTGCTGTGGAGCTTTAAAATTATCTATGTGCTTCTTTTTAGCACCACTTACCTCTGCCTGGGCTGCCTGATACCTCTCAGCGACATTTAAAACCTCTCCCAACTTCTCTGCACCTTGTTCCATGAGAAATTTTCTCATGTCTGGAGCCATGGACTCTCTCAATTGCTCAATCATGATCATTTCTTTAAGATCTTGGGTCTTCCCCAGAGCAGTCCATTTCTCCAAATAGGTTTCCAGTCTAGCAGAGAATTGGTGGTATGTCTCCCCAGACAACAGTTTGGCATTTCTAAATTTCTTACGATAAAATTCACCATTCTTCTCGTACCTTAATAACAAAGCCTGCTTTAACATGTCATAATTGTCTTGGTCTTCCCTGTTCATTTTAGCAAAGACTTCATAAGAAGTACCTCTCAGTCCTTGTGATAGCTTTAAACTCCACCTCTCTCTCTCTCTAACCCATATGTAGTAGCTAATAACTCAAAACGTCCTAGGTACCCCTCTATGTCATCGTCTTTTTCAACAAAATGGTCTAAATGAAACCCCATAGCTGAGTTTGAGGCTCCCAGACTGGGCGTAGCATCTGAGGCAAAAGGGCTGGCACCATTTTCAGGAGCCTGGCCTTGTAATTCCAGCTCCCTTAGTCGTAATTCGTGCTCCCTTTGCAACCTTCTATCTTCTGCCTCCCTTTCGGCCTTTTTATCTTCTGCCTCCCTTTTCTGTCGTTTGTCTTCTGCCTCAATCTGCAGCCTCTTAATTTCTCTATCCGCCTCTAACCTCTTCTCTTCAGCCAACCTTTCAGACTCTAATTTTCTTTCAGCCTCTTTTTTCTAATCTCCTTTCTTCCCGTTCAATATATTTATCACATTCAGCCGTTACGTATTGAATTAAAATCTGACCATCCATTCCCATCTCCTTTGCGGTCAGCACAGCAGCTGATCTAAATTTTGCTAGCTCCGCCATACTTTCTAAACAATATAATAATATACAAAATAAATCTCTAACCAGTAAATACACTAAGTACTTCTTATGACTATAGTCTAACTAATTCTAACTAACCAGTTAACTAATTAATTATTACTGGCTGTGAAGATTCACCAACTTCTAATTGCCCTTTTAATTTAAAGGGACACTTTTAATTTTAAGGGAATTTTACAATTTTGTTCCCCTAATTTTATTTCTCCCACCAGGAGATCCTTATATTACTGTTTATGCTAAATATCCCTGGACAAGACCCCAATATATGTAGTGGATTTTGATGGTATTGTATGGTGGTGTTATCACCTAGTGTGATGCGTGAGGTCAGCTGTGAAGGCTCCTGAGATAATTGTAACTGTGAATATACAGAAGGCCCTTTCGTGCTACCACTTTATGACCTCACACATATCTTTTTTTACTAATGAATGTGGCTACGTTAAAATCTAGGGTACTGAATGCAATGTGTTGTATGGACATATACACACACCCACAGATATTAATTAAGTCTAATACTATCAATAAAATTTATAACACAATGAACTAAATTCAGCTGGTTAAATTTAGAATAGAAAATCTTTTTTTAAATTTATTTGTTCTGAACCAAGGTTTTATTTTGGCCAGAACTTATGCAAAGATTTTGAAATTTATGAATGAATGGCATGAATAAATGGCATGTTAAATGAAAGATGTTTACATATGCAATCTTCAAGATTAATTATAGTATTACTGTTCGTAATGTTAATTTTTCTGGGAAAACTATGAATGGATGTGCTGTTGGGGTGGCTTCATCCCTCCCTGTTTATGCCTACACAGCATTGTCCATTAATGATGGAAGGAAATGGGATGCTTCAGTAGTAAATTCTCTTGGGTGCTAGTTTTATGAAGTTGGTGTAAGTTCAGCAGGCCAGCTAGCCTACTTAACTTTGCCAGATTTGTTCTGGTGCTGGAATATGATGGCCCCACCTCTCCGTGCTTGAGCAATACACAGATGTTCTGTCGAAATGTACCCTGCACGGGTCCTCACTTCAATTATTAATCAGCATTTGACACCACCTTAGTGTCAAGATCGAACTCACAGCTCTGAAATAAAGTATTGGTTTTTGCTCAGAACCTTACCTAATAAGCCACTTCTACACATAACAAATTACAATAACACCACATAAACAGGGTCAGTTCTCTCTGACCAGACAGCACATCTTACCTAGTTGGTTTCGCATAGGGTAAGTTTCCCCAGTCTACAGATTCTGAAATAGGTGCATTATCTCACTGCCATAGAATAGGATAGGTGATATGATTCACTGTTCTCAACACTTGATCACCCCTTCCTAAACCTTGCTGTAGTTTATATATATTGTTTGTCCCTAGACCCTGAACTAGGGCGGGGGGTCCAGAGCGAATCCTTACTTGTTTGTAAGGCTAGATTTCGATATGGCAGTATCAAATCACTCGAACATTAAACAATATTCAAAATATACAAAGAAATAATTTCAATCTTACCAGATTATGAATAAAGAACACAGAAATGCTAGCAAAACTCAGCTGAGCTGCTGGCTATAGTATGGCGTCCCTGAACTTATTTCATTTGGAAATCACCACACTTGAAATTTACTGTGTCTATCACTGGACAACTATTGAGGAATGGCAAAAAAGCTCGTCTGAGCGCGGATAATATGATTGTCTGTGGCCAATCAATGCCTTGGTTTTTTTTTTAAATTCAAATTTCCTACACTAAAGTCATTTCAGTCATGCTTCAGTCAAGTATGGATTTTTATCTGTTAGTCTGTCCGTCTCTACTTGCGTTTTCACAAAAACGTACTTGATTTTTGAACCAACCTTTCTCTCCCCTCCAAAATTTTGTCGTTAAAAGTTATTTTTAGACACAGCTTCCACCAATATCCCTTCTCTTCCATGCTAAGTAGATTTGAACACCTGCGTCTCGAGGTCGCGATTTTTTGTGCAAATAGCGACACTTTTGATTCAATGCAGTCTTTCGCTGTTGTGAACAACACTGTCTTTTGTCATTATTTTCATTATTATCTATCCGTCTGTAAAATTAAAAACATATTATTTCACTGCTCAGAATGGGCCATCCGGCCAGCTAATTTTTTATATTCCTAACATTAATATTAAGAAAAAGTTACTTTTTAAATTTTGTAATATTTCAAGCATCTGCGTTTAGCCGCTGAATTCAAATCAAAGGCTTGGTATCGCAAAAGCGTCCAATAAATGACTGTGGCGTATCATATCCAAGGTCCCTTCTGTCGAATTCCTTACTTTATGTCAACTTGGGGGGGGGGGGGGGGGAACGTGACTTTTCCTCCTTGCCCCACCAATTTGCGTCCATTAACCTCGCTAGTTCAAGTACGCGTTCAGTCAGATTTTTGTCTTTTGATCCTCGTTCCGTTTTGCCTTCAAGTCTAACACCTGATGACCCGCGGCGCGGGCGATCATGTATTCCAGCAGCTTACGCATTGGTTTTTATCCTTACATTTTATCCTTTGGAGATATTTTTACGTTGTATCACTCGTTAATTTTATGACAATGAGGTCAGCTGTGAAGGCTCCTGAGATAAAATGTAGCTGTGAATTGTCAGAAGGCCCTTCTTGCTACCACTACGACCTCACACCTATCTTTTTTTTTACTAATGAATGTGGCTACGTTAAATGTCTAGGGTAATGATATGTAATGTGTTGTGGTAGTTTACATACACACACAGATATTTACTAAGTCTAATAATATTAATAAATGTTATAATACACTGAACTAACTCAAGTGTGTAAAATTTTTGATAGTAATTTTCTTTAAATTTATTTGTTCTGAACCAAGGTTTTAATTTGGTCAGAACATATGAAAGGTTTTGCAATTATGAAAAAAATTCATAAATATTACATAATAAATGCAAGGTGTGTACATATGTATGTTACTAGACTAGTTAATATTACTACTGTTTATAGTTGTAATCTATTTTGGGAGAACACTTAATGGATGTGCTGTTGGGGTGGCCTCATCACTCCCTGTCTATGGCGATTACACATTGTCCAGTTATTTGATGGAAATTTTATGGGTGTGTTAGGAAATAAGTTGAGTTGGTGAATTCTCAGCAGACCAGGTGCTCACGTAGCTTGAATGTGTAGCTCTGGTGCTGAGATCTGGTGGCCCCACCTCTCCGTGCTTGGGGGCAATATCAGAAGTCTGGTGGCCCCACCTCTCCGTGCTTGGGGCAATATTAGAAGTCTGGTGGCCCCACCTCTCCGTGCTTGGGGGCAATATCAGAGGTCTGGTGGCCCCACCTCTCCGTGCTTGGGGGCTATAATAGGCTGCTCTGACAAAATGTTACTGCACGGGTCCACTCTTGTAATTTTCAACAACTCATTTGACACCGCATTGGTGCCAACTGAAACTCACAGTTCAGAATTATGAATATAGAACACAGTTAAATGCTAGCAAAACTCAGCTGAGCTGCTGGCTTTAGGATGGCGTCCCTCTAAATATTTCAATAGCTTCTGGGAATTACACCACTTAATAATTCACTGTGTCTAATAGGACAACTTATAATGAATGGCACAAAATGCGCGTCTGAGCGCCGATAATATATTCATCTATGGCCAATCACTGCC